>PVKP010024117.1:0-35388 GCA_004027715.1 Plecturocebus donacophilus | reverse complement strand
TGTTCCAGTCGCCTGTGGAAAAGGCGCCGGGATCTGTGTGATTTCCCCTGCGGGGACACACTGCGCAGGCTGAAACAGCGGCGCTGCGATTCGTAGCGCTTTTTTGCCTGGGAATCTCCTGGGCTGGCTCCCTGATTCAGTCCCCTTTTTAATCTGCCTTCCCGTAGCTCCACTCGCCAGTTAAAAGGGCACACAGACCAGTGGATTTTGTGCGGAGAACCACCGCGCCGGGACGCCGGCAAAGCAGCCGCGCCGGCCGAAACAGCCGAGCCGGCCAAACAGCCGCGCCAGCCGAAACAGCCGCGCTGGTGACCCGTGGGGCTGCTCCGCCTGGGGATCTCCTGGTCTGGGGGTAATAAAAATCCGTCTGGAAATGCGGCGTCCACTCACCCTCTGCACTTTCACTGGGAGCTGCAATCCTGAGCTGCTCCTATGCCGCCATCTTGGATCTCCCCCCAACTTCCTCTTCTTCATAAGCATCATCAGGTTCTTGCTTGAAATACAGAATGAACAGATACTTTAACCAACTGCAGCTCCGTTAGGGAGGATTGATAACTTGGCAAATGGTCGCAAGTATAGATAAATCAAAAACTTTTATCCGGTTCCACTTGTAGGAATTTAGCCTACCTATTTTTATGTGTGTGCCAAGATAGATGGAGAAGGATACTTGGTACGTTATTATTACTTGTGATAGCAAAAGGTGTGAAACAAATGTCTGTCAAGAGAGGACTAGTTAATCATGCAATGGAATATAGGACAGCCATTCATAAGAAATACAACAACTCTAAATGTACTGATATGGAAAAATCTCTAAGCTGTATTATTAAATGAAAGAAGCCAAGAGCATATGTATACTATTTTCTCAGTTGTATAAAAAATATTTGAGGAAGGTAGGCCACATATACACACCCATGCATATATGTGTAAGTGTACATGTACATACATATCTGTACTTATGTGTGCATAGGGCATTTCTGGAAGGAAGCACAAAAACTTCTTACTGGTGGTACCTCTTGGAAAATGATCTGGGGAAGGTGGAAATTATTTTATATTTTATGTTCTTTTGTAGTAACTGAATTTTAATTGTTGCCATTATTTTGTTGAAAGAAATATTTTAATAAAGATTGCATAAGGCCATGATATATTTTTTTCCTGTGTGTGTGCTGGGGCTTTAGGTCCGGGTAGTGGTACCCTACCAAGGGCCATCCTCTGACTACGTTGTAGTGAAGATGATCCCAGACAGCAGGCTTCCACCCCGTCACCTGCATGTGGTTCATACAGGCAAAACCTCAGTGGTCATCAAGTGGGAATCACCGTATGACTCTCCTGACCAGGACTTGGTGAGTGGGCTGGGCTCCCAGGCCCCTTTGTTTATTCTTGGCATGGTTTGAATAGGGTGGGTTGGAAGGGGGTCCTCTAATGGGGCAAGAAACACTGGCCTGGTTTCTGGTGCTCAGCAGGAGGTCTCTCTCCCATTTCTGTCTAGCCAAAGATGAGGCCCATCCATATAGGGATCTCTTCTTAGTTGGCACTTCTCCATTATTCCCAGCTGCCATTTTGGTTTGTCACTCCTTCTTCTCTGCTGCTCACATTTCCTTCCCTGACCCTCTCGCACAGAGATCAGCAAACAAAGGCCTGCAGGCCAAACACACCTTTTTTTTTTTAAATAAAGTTTTATTAGAATCAAGTCATGCCCATTTGTTTATATGTTATATCTTACTACTCTTGTGCAATGATCAGCAGAGTTGTTGTGGTGGAGACTATCTGTCCCTTAACGCCTGCAGTATTTGCTATGTATGGACTGTTACAGAAAGTTTCTGACCCCTCTTTAAAAGAAGGAGCATTGATTTAAAAAAACAAAAAGCAAAAAACAAAAAAAGCTTTGCTCTGGGCTGCTCTTACCTCTGCCCTCTCTCCACTCCCCTTTATCCAGCGGTGGTTATTTTAAAATGCTTGGTTGCTAATACTCCTCTCAACTCTGCACTTCTTCCTCATGATTGAATTTCCTGTATTTACTACATGCCCTGGTTATTTTCCCCCTTCCCCCTGTATGTATAGAAGCAGGCTGGGAGAAAGTAAGTAGAGCCTTGCCCTGCAGAGCCAGGTTTGAACACTTGGGTTCATTTTCTTTCTCCACCGATGACATCCATGAACTATTGCAGTGGTGGAGATATGGAAGTTGAGTACTGAGTTTGGATTTTCTTACTTGTTGCAACCTACCTGCTGGTGTCATGATAAATGTGGCCTTCCCTAGTGGATTTTAAAAAAACTTTAATTGATAACTCTATGCGCAATTCTCTGAGTGAATAGTTGTTTTAAGGTTGGACCTGGTCACTCCAAAGGCTTTCCAAAGAATGGAGTCAGACAGACTTTGGGACTCAAACTATTGCTGCTGTGGGTCACAGCTATTAATATACTACATTGTCCACCACAGGAAAGAGTAAAAAATGTCAAGTTTCTGATTATTATTCAGATGTTCTTTTTTGGTCCTAGCTGTATGCAGTTGCAGTTAAAGATCTAATAAGAAAGACTGACAGGAGCTACAAAGTAAAATCCCGTAACAGTACTGTGGAATACACCCTTAACAAGTTGGAACCTGGCGGGAAATATCACATCATTGTCCAACTGGGGAACATGAGCAAAGATTCCAGCATAAAAATTACCACAGGTAAGCAGGAAAGAGGTTAGAGGTCTTCTTGCACAGCCAAGTGCCCACAGTGCTGTGCTGCTAGACCTCCAGACACAGACTTTTCATTAGGAGTTTCACAGGAAGTGCAAATGCTGTCCTTCAGTATCCCTACAGGGGCAGAGCAGTGCAGAAGCTCTGACGTCTGGGCTGCAGCATGGTGGCCAGGGTACAGTGGGCTGGGGAGTGGCTGTCGTTTTCTATATTTTCTAAGTCTTTTTAACTCCCCTCGATTGTTTTGATATTACTAAAGGAAAAGAGGGATGCCCAAGGGAGTTAGGAAATAAAAGTGAATAGTTACCACTAAGACCAAATATTGTATCTGAGCATCTGGATGACAGGTTCTCAGTGGTCTGTTGTGGCCATCTGACCTTTTGAAATGGAGGGAGACCCATAGCTGGGCAGTAGATCAAAGGGCAGTCAGGCTCAAGTTCAGAAAGCTGGTAGTAAGCTCAGTTACTCAGACAGCAGCAGGTATTATTGGGAGTTTCGATATTGAGTAATGGAGGCCCAGCCCCATTTATGCTGGTGGTGTTCCGTGGGTCTAGGCCATGCACCATTGTCACTCCAGTGTCCTGTCTTCAGACAGAACTCTTTATCCCATCCCATTCTTTCCTCACCACCACTCTACCCCATTTTTTTGGTACACACTTGGGTATAAGGGCTATTAAATTAAGTACCGTCCAAATTTCTTGGCTAATGATGTTGCAACAACAACAAAAGAGATGCCAATAAAGAATTTCTACCATGTGCTAGGTTCTATACTCAGCAGTCTATATGTTTGATTTCTTCCATAACCCAGCCCTCCAAGGCTAGCATTATTCAATCTTTCTTTGACAGACAAGAAAAGGGAGTTTCAAATGTATATCCACTAACTGCATCCCATCTCATCTTTAATTTTCAGTTTCACTATCAGCACCTGATGCCTTAAAAATCATAACAGAAAATGACCATGTTCTTCTGTTTTGGAAAAGCCTGGCTTTAAAGGAAAAGCATTTTAATGAAAGCAGGGTAAGTTGCTCCCTCATTCTCAATGACTTTGGAAATTTCATTCAATGCTGTTTCAAAGATGAGCTCATTAACAGTGTGCTGGCATAGATAGTATAAAAAAAAAAAGAAAGAAAAAGAATAGGGCATGGACGTGAACTTGAGAATTAAAGAACCATTTTCTGTGGGATTGCTAATTAGTGAAATGTTTATACTGCCCATTAAAGATGAGAATCTCTGCACTAAGCGCTTTTCAATCCTGACTTGTCTTCCCCTGAAGAAAGAGAAATGGGCTGGAGGCCTTGCTGTGCTCCCTGCAGAAGCTACAGCTGGACTGGGTCTCAGTGTGTTGAACCAGGAGTCCTGCCTATTCCACACCCACTGAGGGCAGGACTGTGGCTTCAGTACTAGGAGCTGAGCTGCACGGTCAACCTGGCATCTCAGCATTCTCTTCCCAGATAAATTAGAGCGAGCAGGAGATACTTGAAGATACCATGCTCACTTATGAAGAACACCTTGGTTTTGCTTTGTTTTGCTATTGGTAAATCAATACAGTATTCACAGCAAAAGACAGGGGAAGGGGAGTGAGACCTGGGAGTAGATTTACCACCCAAAGGTGGACAGATTCTTGAGTAAAGCTGGGTTGGCCCCAGTGACAGCAAAGCCTTAGCTAAATAGAAATGTGTTGAATCAACTATGGCTGCCTGGAGGTACAGCATAGGCAAAGAACCACGGGTTCTAAACAGTCACCGTGTGATGCCAAAGCAAAGTGAAATTAAAATGGGAAAATTCTCACCACACTGTGAGAATTCTTGTAACTCTTGTAGCTATGGCATATAAATGGCTGATATCCTTAAATATAAGGAAAGCTTTCAAGTAAATTCAAAATGGAAATATTCTAATTTTGAAGAAGGTACGTGTAACAAAGCAGAAAATTCCATCAGCAGTAAACAAAAGGAGAAAAGTTCAACATCACCGGTAAAGAACAAAGAGGTGGCACTCTCATATTAAATTGGTAAAGATTTGCAGGGAAGAGTATAGCCGGTGTGAAAAATAGTTGGGGAAGTAAACATTCTGGGAATATAAATTGGTTCAGCCTTAAGTAAGGCTCTTGGGAAAGATGTATCAAAAATGTTAAAAGTGTTCATACTCATTGATCCAGCAGTTGTGGGATTTACTCTAAAGAAACAATGTGCATGAAGAATTTATGTGTAGTATTTATGACAGCAAGAAAGAGGAAACAAGCAACATGCTGAACAGAAGAGGATGGGTTAAATAACAGATTGGGTGGTTGATGTTGTATCATCTAAATTATTTTCTTTATAGTCTTTATGTATTCTACAAATGATTGACACCAAATATATATTAGGTCGAAGGCAATAATTGCTAGCTTATAGAAAAGAATGCGGGGATAGGATTCTAGGCAGGTATTGGGAATCTCAGTTTGGCGACAGTCGCCATTAGGGGATCCTTCCAAAGTGGCTGGAGCCCTGCTGTTAGGTTAAGGTTCTAGGTTAGTATTCCATTCCTAGTGGAGGGTCTGGCACAGGCAGAGCATGTCTTTCTTCCCTTCCCCTAACAGGGAGTTCAAAAAATTATATTGGTCCGTTTTCACACTGCTGATAAAAAACATACTGAAGACTAGGTAATTTATAAAGGAAAGAGATTTAGCTGACTCACAGTTCCACATGGCTGGGGAGGCCTCACCATCGTGGTGGAAGGCAAAGAGGAGCAAAGCCACATCTTACATGGCAGCAAAGAGAGAATGAGAGCCAAGTGAACGGGGAAACTTCTTATAAAACCATCAGATCTTGTGAGACTATTCACCACCACGAGAACAGTATGGGGGAAACTGCCCCCATGATTGAATTATCTCACCGGGTCCCTCTCACAACACGTGAGAATTATGGGAGCTACAATTCAAGATGAGATTTGGGTGGGGACACAGCCAAACCACATCAGGAATAGGCAGGTCAATGGTATTGAGACCATGAGACTGTGATTATGCCCGGGGCCCAATATGTGGCTATAGATAAGGGATGGAGTCTTTTTGGGGGGATGGTGGAGAGTGTCGGTAGCTTTGACACTGGAACACTTGGGGATCAGCAGGGAAGTCAGGTTGCCAGCCCTCATCCCAGCTAGCATCCTGGGCCAGGGCTGTCCCAAGGGTGACTTTTCCCAGCACAGGAGTCCAGGGCTCTAACTAGGAAAACATTTCATCCTCTCCTCCAGTGAACAGGGGCCTGAGCTGGCTGCAGTGCTTCTGATTCAAGGCCAGGTTGTTGGGATGCTGAGATCAGCTCAGGAGGAGCTAGAAAGCAGGGAGACAGGAAGTGAGCCAACAAGGTCATTCCTACATACTGTTCTGGGGACAAATATCCTGTCTTTTCTAACTGCAAGTTCCCCTTTCTCACCCCGTTGCTGGAGTCCACTGCGACCTGGATTTATTATTAGTCAAATCCCATTACGGCAAACTACAGCAGACCTGTCCAGATTCGTGGTGGCATTTAATATTGCTTGAGACAGGCAGACTGCTGAGCACAACTCTGAGTGTGGCTTTGTTAAAATGGCTTTCCTGAGGGACACAGTTCTCATTTCCACAATGTAGCTTGTAGGGGTGGTGGTGGGGGTGGGGGTGGCAGTTATTTGAGATATTGGAGATGAGAACATTTTCATTTTCTGAATCCAGTATCTCAATGGTAATGTAAAAAGAACAAGGAGAAACCCAAAGTGCTTTAGCATCTATAGCAGCCTGCAGTGAGGAGCTCACATAAAGCTGCAACCAGTAATAGAGGCTGTCATGTTCCATATTCAACTTCCTGAGCAATCTCTTGTGTTTGTTTGCAGGGCTATGAGATACACATGTTTGATAGTGCCATGAATATCACTGCTTACCTTGGGAATACTACTGACAATTTCTTTAAAATTTCCAACCTGAAGATGGGTCATAATTACACGTTCACTGTCCAAGCAAGATGCCTTTTTGGCAGCCAGATCTGTGGGGAGCCTGCCATCCTGCTGTATGATGAGCTGGGGTCTGGTGAGTTGCGATTGCTGCCCATTTTAGGCTCCAGTTCTGGGGAAATAGCAAGAATGTCATATGGTTTGATGACCATGTGTCTTTCTAAAACACATTGAAGATATTTTCAGCTTCAAAGAAAATCATTTATATATCAGTTTGACCAGGTAGTGATTTATTTAACAAATACTTCCTGAGCTAGACATGGTACAAGAAGCTGAGATTACAGGGGGACCGGATTCTGAACGTAAGGTTCAAGAAAGACAAAGCTTTGTTTAAAAATGGCAACACTAGGTTCACAAGAGTTTCGTTTGTTTTTTGTGGGAATTCTCAGAGTCTCTAACATGCTAATATACAGTGTGGGTCTCCAGGTCAGTAGATCATCTCCATGTCATGGATTTTACATGTAAAATCATACTGATTTTAAAGTGCACACTCTCCTCCCCCTGTACTTCATCTTAGCTTGCAGCATCAGCTTAGGACTAGAATTTGCCCTGGGATCTCTGTTTTATGGACAGAGATAGCAATGCTGGGCCATGCTAGTGGTGGAAGAGAGGACCCTTCCGTTCATACAGAAAGTCTGCTTACATTATGGTAGCTTGGCCAGGATTTCAACAAATGTTTTGCCACTGGTCTTTTTTAGTTCCATTTACTCTCAGCCAAGAACTAACCAGTGCTCAAGCCAAAATCTTGTGTTAGAGTTGTTAAATGTTCCGTCTTATAGTGTTTCTCAGGGTGTGATCTCGTGCAATATTTATCTTTGGCACCCCCCACTAAAAGAAGGAAACACTGCCTGCCACTTCCCTTGGGAGAATCATAGCAAATTAGAGGTTGTGAGAAGGTCCTACAAAAACCAGCAAAGCCCTTGTTGACCTAGCATTTCCTCTTTTGAGGAAATACTAGTTTTAGGCAAAACTAATTGGCAACTTGTGAAATATACTTTGGGAAAAATTCCTGTTCAGACCCCTCCCAGCCACCTTTGTGGAACCAAGGTTGTCAGGCAGAAGGACTCTTAGGTGACATCTTGCCCTTCATGTTCACCTTCCTCTTGGAAGTGGGGTGGGGGAAGGAGCACGCCCATTTCTGGAGTCCCAGCCTCCACTGTGCTGGCTTCCTCTTCACTGCTCCAGCCAAGCACATCGCCTTCATTTACCACTGTACTGTTGAAATAGGTTGGAACATATTAAATAAGATGTTGCTAGAGTTGTTTTTTTTTCTGGCAAGGAGATAAGGAAATTTAAATACAGACACGAATATTGAATTGTTAAATTAGGCTTGTAAGAAATGGCTGTTCTCTGGCCCATCTTTATGAATACCTGTCAGGGTGAATGCCTGGGTAGCGACAGAGCCTTCTACCAGAAGCAGAGACCTGGCTTGTGCCACCTCTCCTGACACCAGGTAGCAACCCCAAGCCTGTTGAAGCGCCTCATGGAGCCCTAGACTGAGGGGAGTCCACTCTGCTCCCTTTGCTAAAAACTGACTCCTAGGTTTCATTTTCAAGTTCAAACTTTTCCCAGGATTTTTAATATGAAAAGGCTACCCCTTTCAAGGAGACTGGCCCCTACAGCAGCAGGGTGTGAAGTTGGGGATGGCTTTGCCCTAGAGCCAGGCAGTATCATCTGTGAATCATCACAGAGCCAGTTCGTTTAAGTCAGTAGGAAGGGGCCATCTTTGTTAGGTTATAAATGCTGAAACAGCTTTGCAAAGAGCTTTAAAAAATGTTAAATGTATATGAAAGTTGTTTTTCTCCCCCACTCTCTTTCTTACTTAAGTGAAAAACCTCATAAAACTTCATGAGCTGTTAAGTCTGTATTGTGGTATAGGAATCTCGTTTGTATCACTTAATGGAGCTTCAGGTAATTGCAGTTCAGAGTGACTTTGGTGCCAAGTAGGGGGAAATAATTGCAATCTCGTTAATTAGTGGTCTGATTTCACATCCTCTTATGTAAGGCAAGCAAGTGGTCTTAAGTAATAATGCTAATGAAATCAATGTTGATACCCCAACAAAGGTCTCCCTTCCAAGAGATTATCTAAATAACCAACAAGGCAGTGATTAGGAGTCTAATGTAATTACTGTATTTGCATGCACAGGGCCCTTGGTCTGTCAGCTCATGGCAAGTAGTCGGGAAGCAATCAGGCATCATGCACATGCAGAAACGTCTCACACCAGACAGGCGGTTTGCGTAGCTGTGGCCATCACCAGCCTTTTTTGGTGGGTAGGGCGTTGAGGAATCGTCTGGTCTGTTCTCCTGCCCTCAGGTGGGCTCATTGGTGGAAACTTTGCTTTGGCAGGTGCAGATGCATCCGCAATGCAGGCTGCCAGATCTACGGATGTTGCTGCTGTGGTGGTGCCCATCTTATTCCTGATACTGCTGAGCCTGGGAGTGGGATTTGCCATCCTGTACACGAAGCACCGGAGGCTGCAGAGCAGCTTCACCGCCTTCGCCAACAGCCACTACAGCTCCAGGCTGGGGTCCGCAATCTTCTCCTCTGGGGATGACCTGGGTAAGTAGGGCAGGGAGAGTTGGTTCTTCCTCCCGGGGCTGACCCCTACACAGCCAATGACTTGATTAGGAAACACCCACCTTCAGCTGCTCTTTTGACACTAGAGGAGCTCTTCATCAGCTGGTGATTTGATTCTGACTTTCGGTTAAACCATTCAGAGCCCTTACTTTTTAACTTTTAAGCTAATTAAATTAAAATTTTATATTCTCTTTGATCATGTAGTACTGGCCTGAAACAGGGAGCTTGCCTCAAACAGGAAGGATAGATAGGCCCCAGGCTTTGACTCCCAAAGTATCAAAAAATCTGACCCCTCTCTCATCCTTCAGAGACCTGGAGGTCTGACGTCTCTGGAGATCCTAACCGAGATAAAAAGTAATGCTTTCCCAATCAGCTTCTATCAAAGGAGGCCCTTTGCATCTTGCTGTTTCTCTTTCTGGTTGCTAGTGTAACCTCACCAGCCATTCTTTTATGTATCTGAACCCACTGGTCCCCAACCTTTTTTGCACCAGGGACTGGTTTTGTGGAAGACAGTATTTCTCACCAGACCAGCAGTGGAGCGGGGAGCCTGGAGGATGATTTCAGGATGAGACTGTTCCACCTCAGATCCACAGGCATTAGATTCTCATAATAAGGAGGGCTCAACCTAGATCCCTCGCATGCTCAGTTCACAATAGGGTAATGCTGCCCTGATCTGACAGGAGGCAGAGCTCAGGCTGTAATGCTCACTGATAACCTCCTGCTGCGTGGCCCCCGTTCCTAACAGGCCATGTACTAGTGCCGGTGGTCATCGGCCCAGGGGTTGGGGACCCCTGCCTTAACACATAGCAAGGGAAAAAGTAAGAAATTTCCCCTTCTGAAATCCTTGCACAATGAAAATCCTAAATGCTAATAGAGATAATAAGATAGTAATATAATAAAGTGGATGTGTTATAAGGCTTCCCCAAACTTAGACTAATTACTGTGAATGTACAGGTTTATTTTTTTCTATAAACTAGTTATAATTATTTATCTATGTTTATAGAGACATTTGTATATTCCCATTCACTGATCATATATTAGTTCTGTTCCCTTTCCCTGTCAGTTTCCTTTCTTGCTTAATAAGCAGGTACCTGGACTACCTTACATGAATGGGGTGGCTTCTTTGCTTCTGCTATTGGTGGCAAAAGGAGTCAACCAGTCATCATGCCCTGCAATAATCACTGAGTGTTGATCGACACTTGGTTACACAGGATTATACCAGGGGTCACAAGGGGACAGCCATTAGTCTGGGAAGCTTTCCTCAAAATGCTTAAACCCATCCAAGATCCTTTTCCTCAGAGCAGTTTGGGTTCAGAAGAGAAAGCAGACACTGAAGTTCACTGTGCTCATGTAGGATATAGATAACTCAAACTGGGGAATCCAAACCACCCACTTAGCTTTTGAGTAGGTGATAAGATTCTTCTCCTGAGAAACTTCGTTTTCCTTATTTGGCTAAGTTCAAACCACCATTAAAGTAAGTGTGAGCATCCATCAGTGGGGAGAAGGTGGCCAGGAGGGACAATGGGAAGCTGGGCTAAGTTTCAGATTATTATGCCTGTCTGGCTGTGGTGTTGACCTTCTCAGCTAGAGTGTGGTGGTAGGGTTGAGGGATGGGTAGAGTGGTGGGATGTGGGGTCAGGTGAAAGTGTGTTTGAACTTACCAAGGCCTCACTGTTCTGTCTTTAGGGGAAGATGATGAAGATGCTCCTATGATAACTGGATTTTCAGATGATGTCCCCATGGTGATAGCCTGAAAGAGCTTTCCTCACTAGAAACCAAATGGTGTAAATATTTTATTTGATAAAGATAGTTGATGGTTTATTTTAAAAGATGCACTTTGAGTTGCAATATGTTATTTTTATATGGGCCAAAAACAAAAACAAAAAAAAAGGAAAGAAAGGAATGAATAAACTTTGTAGTAATCAACTGTGAACTTCAAACCAGGTTGATTTTAGTAACCAAATTGCTTTGATTTGACATTAATGTAGTCTTACAGAGCTGTGCTTGCTGGGCATGCTTTTAAGTCTGTGAGATAATTTTGGTTCAGTAAATTGGCCAATCTTTTTATTTTTCTAAGACACAGAAATGTATTTAATAAAAACCTCGAGAGAGTGATGGGTGGAACCCCTTCTCCTTGAAAGTGTGCACAGATGTTCAATTTTGTTTGGATATAGTCTATAGGAAAGTGTGTGGGTGTATTATGGGGGAAGGTTCCTTTATGTTATTTTGTTAATTTATTGGGACTCTGTGTAAGGCCAGACTTTAGTGGTCATCAGACACCACATGTTTTATGACCCCCTTATCCATAGGGTTGGGGGTGGGAACAGAAGCATTTTTTTGTTGCCATTCCAGAAGCAATCCATTTTTATTCACTCGTGTGTCACATAATGGTCTTTGGCAGGAGAGAACGCTGAGTCATTGCTGGATTTCAGTTAAACAGAGCCG
Organism: Plecturocebus donacophilus; assembly: GCA_004027715.1. NCBI lineage: Eukaryota > Metazoa > Chordata > Mammalia > Primates > Pitheciidae > Plecturocebus > Plecturocebus donacophilus. The sequence goes on along the minus strand of PVKP010024117.1, from coordinate 23,728 downwards.
CAGCTTGGGAAGCCCTGTAAGCCTACAGCTTCCTCTCGTACATTGATTGATGGAATTTTACTGTATGTGCCTCTGCACAAGTTGTAGCTTTGGGAGCTACAAAATGATAACACTGCTTTATTACACACTGGTCTCATTGTCATTGCAAAAGCTTACCTTGGTTGTGGGAGAGAGTTCTAGATCTGTGCCATGATCCATACACTGGTCAATATAGTACATCCTTTTTTCCATTTTCCACCTTTTGTTTTTACTTACTACTGAAGGAGTTCCGGTGTAAAATTATGTATTTGGGTTGAGATGGCCATTTATTGTCCTTAAAAATCCATACTGATACATGCAGTCATTTTGAATTGGGTCAGTGCCTTTTCTCTCTCCCTCTCTCTCTCTTTTTTTCTTTTCTTCCATCTCTCTCACCCATGTCCCCACCAATCTAAAGGGACAGTGCTGTACACTCTCATAGAGATAGAGAAGATCTAAAAAGTTGAGACTACTCAATCCAGTTAACAACAGCAAGAGCACTAGAGTTTGTTCATTTATTCTCTCTATAAAACAAGCTGTGCTTTTTTCCTTCTGCCTTTAAAATGCCAGCCCTGTATTCAAACCATGACCACTTGATAGTTATGTAGACTCCATTGTGGGCTGATGCCAACCCTTTAGGCTTAGTGTTGTAGGCACCAGTGTCTGGCATCGTTGTGACTTGTACTGTATGTTTCTCACTGAAGAATTTCCTCTCGGCCAAGAAGCAGTGAGGTCTGGGAATATTCCAGAGTCATGTCTCTGAATATATGTCCTTTATATGCAAGCTTTGTAAAGCTCCATCCCTACTTAGATGTGATGCATCACCTTCTCACAAGTGTTTGTTTCCTTTAACCAAAAGTATCATTCTTGGGTGATAATATAGTTTCATTCTACTTATGGATTGTTTAGGAAACAAAGAAAGAGCCAATTAAATTTTTTAGTTTTTAAAATTTATATATATATATATATACTTTAGATGAGCATTTTAAGCTGTCGACCTTTAGTTTACCATATGGGTAGGGCTCTATTTCATTTTAACAACTGGAGGTAATGATAAGCCTTCTTCCAGCGTATTTTCTCTTGTTTCCTGTCACTCTCCTTTTTTAAGTTTTTTTTAAAGACTGGATTTTTTTTTGGCTTTATCTTGTATTACCTTAGAGATTTGTTCAAAACTCTAAGCCCTACCACTTCTCCTTTAATAAGTTCTTTAAATAATTGAATCATTAACAACCTGGTGGGAGGCAAGTCATTTAATTGAACCACTAGGAAGTGTATTTTCTTTTCTTTTTCTGCCAACTTTTTGGTGGCATTTGTAAAAGCTGATATAAAAGGCTCTGGGATGTTATTTTCAGTTATTCCATAGGCAAGTCTTTTTACAGAGCATATGTCTCCAGTTGGCAGCTTGAGATATTTTCGAGCATCCAGTTCTAGCTACCAGTGCCTCCCAATGCTTAGTGCATAGTACTGTAGACTGGCCATCACGCTCCTCCTTGGAAAATGCCACTGTGCTGTTTGAAAAAAAAAAAAAAAAAGCAGCCTTTTAGGGCTAGAGTATTTTATATAAACAGAAGAGCTAAGTTCCTGAAGACTAAGCTAGATAGATGCAGCTATATGTAAATTGTATATTTTTATGAACTTCTGAAGCACACACTCCTGTTTCCCTCTGCGTAGCTTTGTGAGGATTTCATGTATATATGCTGTTTGAAAGAGTCCAGAGGTTGGAGTGCCAGTAGGAAATGGAAACAAATGCCTTGTACTACGAGCAGCCTTTGAAGGTGACCAGATAACTGTCTTCACTGTGACCAGTTGGAGCCCCCACTTGGTTGTGAAGAAGGGGCTTTTGTACCTGATTGGAGATGCCACCTCAGAAGTTCACACTGTGTGGGAGAAAGGTTTTATTCTCTTCTGAAGTACGTTAGAATGTCAGGTGCCTGCATCTATGTGGACCACAATGGGCCTCTCAAATTTGGTGGGCAGGGGGGTTGCTTATGAGTTTTCTCTGAAAGCTGATTTTACTCCTGGACGTATTAAATGCCCCTTGAGCCTTGTGAGATACGAATGCACATGGATAAAATGTCAGAGAATGGAATTTGACAGAGGATTCCAGGAAGAGACCCCCATGTCTATGCAGTCCTAGTTCCAGACAGGTGAGAAGCTCCAGGAACTACTGGCTACCTTGACAAACTGGGTAATTAGTTATTCTGGGTAACTGGTGGAAACGTCTGACTTTTGGACAAGTAATTCCTGGGGTTCTGTCTTCGGCAGCATCACCAGGGATGTTTGGGTGGGACAGACAAGGGACACACAGCTGCCTGTTCTCTCCTGCCAGCGTGTTTGGCCCACTAGGTTAAGTTATACTCAGCAATTTAGGGAATGTAATGCTTCTCAAAACTGGCCATTTTCAGGGGAAACTTGGGAGAGCAATAGTATGGTGAGCCCCTTACGGATGAGGACCTGCTCCCCCTTGGAGAATCCTGCCTTCAGATGCATACCCAGTGTTCACTCCATCTAGTAAGATTATATTTCCAGTACACTTCCTTAGGGCAGAACACCATCCTGTCAATTTTGGCCAGTCCCTTCTTCATGAAGAGAGTCATGGTGCATTCCTGAAAATGTTCTTCCTTCCACAGACAGGTGGAGGGTTCCCCTAGAGAAGGCATCCAGAGACATAATCTAACTGAATATCACCCCCATGTTGATTTTAGGAATTGACTCAAACTCTGTGCAGAATCTTGTGTTGGAACTGTATCTTGACATTCCTGTTATGTTATTTTTCTTAACTGGAGTGTGTGCTGCCTTTCAGGTACAATTTTTGTGTAATAAAAGCCAGTGCATTTAGTTTACATAGACTACTTTCTATGCAAGACTGAGATATGGAATAGCTAGCAAGCAGGAGATATGTACTATTGGGTACATGGACAATAAGTATGTTTTCAGATGGAATACCAGCACTGAAAATGGGTTGAGGGAGGATGGGTTGCATATATGTTTCTGCCCACTAATTTTGAGCAGCCATGTTATGAATTAAATCATCACTGACAGGTAATAACCCAAGAATGGTATTAGTTTCATGTGTAATAGCTCAAATGGAATAAGCATGAACGCTGGAGTGGAACATTATCCTCAGATATTCTATGTCACTTTTCATCTGAAGACTCTTGTTATGAACTATTAGAAATTTTAGGCAAAATCAAAAGTATTCGCAGCAAAATAAAGGCCTATTCTGCTCTTATTTAAAGTGAAACACTGTATACTTGTTTCTCTCCAAAGTGAAATTAGGTATTTATAATTTCAATTGCCTTGATAAGTTTCCAAGTCACTGATTTCTGCTGAAGGTTTTACTATATTGTTGCACAATTTTAAGATAATTTTTGTCTCAATGTCAACTTTTTTCACTGAATAAAAATTTAACTGGGTCAAGAAAAAACCTATTTGAAAATCCACTGTCTGCGTGTCTTGAGCTGTTCTTTTGAGTGCAATAAAGATGGCTAACGCAGTCTCCAAACACCATTTGATTTGTCTGTTTTACAGGGATGTTGATTTCATAGATGAGAGAACACTAAGACCTGGAATAATTTTGTTATTAACAAGCTGGTCTCAGATGGTGGATCCTTGAAGAACACGATGTCTTTGTGTTGGTTGAGGAAGGGGGAGATGTGGTGGCTGTTTTGAAGTAAACAGAATTATTCCATAGGGACAGTGACTGAAGTGGCTCCCTTAAAGCTGTAACTACATTTGCTAAGAGATAGTTTGCTAAGAAGGCAATTTTCAAATCTAAGAGAAGAAAGCACGGCAGTATGGATGAGTGGTGCGTCTAAGAGCACTTCCACGCATTTCCATATACAGTCTTGTGAAGAGTGCTGCATGTACCTCTTATGGGCAGTTGGATGGCAAATGGGCCTGTAAGTCAGGATTGGAGGCTCTGGAACTGGGTGGGGGAGGGGGGCAGGTTTTTAAGAATTTAACAGGTCTTCTGGTATGCTGCTTTTGTTTAGACACTGAGCCAGAGCCAAACCCTGGAGTATTATCCGGTTTTGTGAATGAAGAAAAAGAGGCATTGAAAAGTGAAGCAATTTACTCACAAAACCAGCCTCCCATCCCAGGTTTTCTGATCCCAGATCCTTTTCTGAATCACTGTGCCAAACCACCTCATGTCATCATTCAGTGTCAGAACGAACATGTTAGACCAACACATTGCACCAATCTAAATCCCAAGGAGAGACCTACCACCTGGTGAATCTCCTTGATTATGGCTTCTCCCTTAGGTTTCCAGGCATACATAATTTTTGTCAATACGTGATAGTGAATTCAGCTCTCATGGCCAAACACACCGTAACCCAACTCAGAATTTTGATTTGCAATGTCATAATGTCCATTAGTTAATTCACCCTGGGAAAGTGTCATGTTCCTTACAGTGTCCGCATGACCAGTGTGTTCTGTCCCTGTAGGAAGGTATGCCTCAGGAGCCAGTCACCACCAGAAGGTTGCTTGGAGAGCAAGGGCAAAGAATTTTAAAAGTAGGAGGGATCTGTGTTAGCATAGCAGTTGCTCAATAAATACTGAATTAATGAACAAAGCCTTGATACCACAACAGGAATAATCGCCTCCATATAAACTTAGTATTTGAAACCATCAGATTGCAACTCCCTGTATCCATTTCTATTTAAAAAGATCTTGCCAATGGGATCTAATACTTCAAGTCCATGCGCTGTGGTTCCCCTGGACAGGGCTTGGGCACTGCCCACATCATTGGTCATTCTGACTCATCTCTACATGACCTGTTGAACAAGCTCCCGCGCTCATAAAAACATTCTATAGCAAATATTAATGCATTTGGACTGAGTTTGAATCAAATCTTCCTGGCTAAGAGCTGTCGTATCTGTCAGATTATTTTGCCTATTATATGTTGGTTTTAAAGTTTAGCTCCGGGGGGATACTGTTTTTCAGTCCTTGAACATACCTCAGTGTAGCTCCCAGATTCTGACTATATCCATCAGCTGTGATTATTGGGTTCCCCAGCCCACAACCAATTGAAAATGCATTGAGGTGGCTAAAGGCAGCTGCTCCGAAGACTATAGAAGAGAAGCCGTGAGTTAGAGTTAGACTGCTGGAAAACCTATGTGAAAAATAAAGGAACTCCAGCAAGTAGACTTATTGGGAATATTTAGCATAAAACCAGAGCCCTACACAGTAAGTAACCCATCCGATTAGAATAATTATCATCCCTTTCTACTGAACCCCTCTTCTTTGCTCATGACTATGCTAAACTCTTTATATAAATATATATGTATGTATATATATATTTTAATTCTAAAAGTACTTCTGTGATTTAGGTATTCTTTCTTTTTTTAAAAAAGCGATATTGTTTATTTATTTTTTTGAGGCGGAGTCTTGCTCTGTCACCAGGCTGGAGTGCAGTGGTGCCATCTTGGCTCACTGCAACCTTCATCTCCTGGGTTCAAGTGATTCTCCTGCCTCAGCCTCCCGAGTAGTGGGACCACAGACACGTGCCACCACGTCCAGCTAAGTTTTGCATTTTTAGTAGAGACGGGGTTTCACCACATTGGTCAGTATGGTCTTGATCTCTTGACCTCATGATCTGCCTGCCTCAGCCTCCCAAAGTGCTGGGATTACAGGTCCGAGCCCCCCCACCCAGTCCAAGATGTTGTCTTAAAAGAAGAATATCTTCTCCAAGGTCTCACATGTAGCAAAGTGGAAGAGTCAAAATAAACTAGATTTACTGCATCCTTAAACTCCTGCTCTTTGTTGGAGTTGCCATGCTGTATAGCCCTGTCAGTATCATATTAAGAGATCTATAATAGGGATTTTTTTTAAAGGATTCCCACCAGAAAGATTAAAAACAACGTTTGGAGACATGAAGTGTACTGAGATTTCTTTGCATGGTCATTTTTGTGGAACATAATATAACCTATGGATGGTAGATCAATGAAGCCTTTTTTATTGGAAAATGTTTTTACTAATAGTTCAGTAATTAGGAACATGGAGGATTATTTTGCTTTGCAGCCACCCAGTTAGATTTTATCAAAGTTCTTTGCATCTTTGGAAAGGAACGTTAAGCGAATATGTTATTTACCTTTATTTACATATGCAGTGAGGTACGTCATCACACCATGTTCTATGAGGGTGATAATTGGGCTAGCATGAGACTATCAAGGTCCCAGCAAAAAGAAGTGACTGCCATTCTTTTCATCCAGCCTAAACTGGCTCTGTTGCTCCTGGCCCATTAATTTTAAGAGATTGTGTGTAGGGTAATTTGAGCCTGCAACAATTTACAGAATGATGATGTTATGCTTTCAAAAATGCTAATGTTACAATTGTAATGTTGCAACCCTATTTAATGCCAAAATGACAATTGGTAATATTTGGGAATATTTGTATGAAAACAATGACATTTCATACTTAAAATTCAGCATCAGCAAACTTTGAGGAAGAAAAAAGACTAGGATTTAAATGTAAATCAGCCTTTTATGAAATTTGCCCCTTGGTAGTGTGCCAATCTGTAAAACCTTCAAGATCTATCAGACAAAGAGGTTTGATAATTAAAACTTGTTTTTCAACCTCTCTCCAGCAAAGGCAGAACTTATTAGTTACCCAGAGATTGATCGAGCCCTGGATGGTGCTGGACGGTCTGGGTGTGTGTGTGTGTGTGCAACTATGTTAGATGAATTATTCCTAGACAGCAGATGAACAACACAAGAGCATCAACCTGTTGGTTTCATAAATACATCTTATTTTGGACCTCAAACTGCTTGACTACTCCTAAGAATTAGCACATTTTCAAAGGAGAAGTTTTGTTCTTATTGAAATGATTCAAGGGAATGTGTTTAAGACTAAGGACAGGGTTCCCAAGAGGTGATTGGTCAAAAATAGCTTGAGCAATGGCAACTCTGTATCAATAAGTAATAGTATTTTTATAATAAGTAGTAAGTAATCATTACTTGCCAGACACTGTTCTGAGGGCTTCTTAGATGCTAACTCATTTAATCTTCACAACAACCCTTTAAGGAAGGTATTATTATTCTCATGTTATAAAGAAATTGAAGCACAGAAATGTTAAGAAATTTGCCCAAGGTCACAACGGCTTGTAAGTGTCCGAACTGAGATTTGAACTCAGGTAGCCTGGCTCTAGACTGTGCTTTCAATTACTTTACCACACAGCCCCATCCATATAACCCTTTTGATAGCACAAGTTTGGGTGTATACATTAGGAATATATTTTAACTAGCCAGTTTGCCTTTTTAAATACAGTAATGTTCTGTTAGGGGGAGGATGATAGAAGGAATTTGTAACCATTGTAGACATTTTTGGAAACTAAAAGCGGCCAGAAGGAAATAAGATTTCCAGGTAATCCCAGAGATAATGGTTGTTAACATTTGGTATGTGTCCTTTGATTGCTTTATTCTATATGAGTGATTGCATCTGTTACGGTTCTGCTGTGACTATGACTAAGTCTGTGTGTGGGAGTGTTCCAGACCTCTGTCACTTGTCTTAGGGCTTAGTTCCAACTACAAAGACAAATCTGAATTCAGATAGAAGCCGAGCATGATCTTCTTCACGCTTTGTGCCTATGAGCAGTTTTAATACAGACACTCAGAAGACAGTGGAACCAGCGGGTTCTTGCTGCACTGCCAGCTGTGGCGTGTCTCCTTCTCTTATCATTACAGTCAAGTGCTTTGAGTCACCTTCCACAGTAATGGAACTCACAGGAGGATTCATTCCATTCACCTCGTTATCTCTGGCTCACCAGGTTTTCACTATTCAGTGTTTTGCTGCTCACAAGATTGGGGGAACAGCTATCAATACCTCCCACCAGCGAAAGTAGGGACCAGCAGTAGACATGAGACAGCATAACACAAGTGCATAAACAGAAGGTGGGTCGCAAACATGTTTGTCACACTAAGCATGTTTAGGACAAAAGGAACCTGACTTGCCAACAAGGAGGTGTCTGAACTCTGAGCAGGAGAAGGGGATAGTCTACAGTCTGCTAAAGGCTCGGTGCTGGGACTGGTTTGGTTTGCGGGTTTCTGTGATGGGGAGGAGGAAGAGAAAGAGATGGAAAGAGCTTTGGAGGTATTTAGTGTTGGATGGTGAATACTCTCTTCATTTCAACTGAGAATGGGAATGCGTTCAATGAAAAGATGCTTTTCCTAAGTATTAACTTGCAGCACAAGAATATTACAGAAATTATTATGCCAGAGCTAGAGGATGTAAAATTCGGATTCTATGTGAATAGATGCTGAGCCTTCTACTGGAATCTCATATGTCTGCAGTCTCCAGGATATAGTATCAAGTTCAAGTAGGGAAAAGAATCCCGAGGATTTAGTAGTTTCTGGAAAAATTAAAGATTAATATTGGGTCTCAAGCTCTACTTGGCAAGATTCAAAACTCCCTGGTCAATTAGGGCACTGGATGCATAGATCCAATAGCAACATTTATTTAAGAAATACTTAGTACTTCCTCTGTATCCAGTCTTATATTTGCTCAGGGAATATAATGTGGAATAAGACAGGTATGATTCCTGCTCTCCAGAGCAACAAATAATAAAACCTCAGGATTGAGAGACCATTTCAGGTCTTATGTAGGCAGTATAAATGATTTGATAAAAGAGGAAATGTAGATTAAAGATGTCAAATGACTTGCCTAAGAGCTTGGCTCATCAGCGAGCTAATCAGTTTTAATCCCAAAACGCTGAAGTGAAGCCCATGCTGTACATCCTGTGATTCTACTGGGATGGGGGAGTAGGCTCCAATTTGATCTCCAGCCTAAGTCAGGCTCCAACTCAGCTTCTCAGAGACTCCTTCTTCACTGGGGCAGAGGAATTGTGGTGTTGTCTGTTTATCCAGATTTTATTAAGAATGTGATACCTTGTTTACATTGGCCATTGTTTCTTATATGTAGGCTCTTCCTCAAATGGAAAAAGGGATGAATGGAAGAATCCCGGCACTCAAATATTCTCCTATAACCTAACACTATTCTGTTATTTTATATGAGGGAAATAAAAGCTTATTGTAATAACAGCAAAATGTACAAAAGTAGGCAAGCTTTTTGTTATAACACACAGCTAGAAAATACATTTTTAAATAACCCACCTTTTAAGGTTTTTCAAGAATTTCTCAGCTCCCTTTCTTAATGGAGCACAGGTAATATGTCAATCTTAACCATTTCACCCTAAACTCTGTAATTCATACTAAAAATAAATCTAAAGCACAAATTAACAAGTTCATCTTTCTCCTTGCTCTGTACTCCAAAGGTGGGATTCCTTCTCTCTCTTTTAGACAGCCCTCAAATCAATGGTGTAGGCAGCTGCATCCTACACCGATTTGGCCTATTGATGCACCATCCCCTGCACAGGAGAGGAGAGGATGGAGTGGTTCCCTGAATGCTTCCACTTGTCAACTGCCGTAGTAGGGGTACTAGCAGGATGGGAAGTGAAGAATGCATCCTTGAGTCCTTCACTGAAAGGGCAGCTCGCTTCCGTTAATCCCTCAAGTTGGGCTGTGTGAAGAAATGGCATATATACACAGGGCCTGAGGTGTGATGTGGTTTCTTACTAAAATAAATCACACTGACTGGGTGCGGTGGCTCATGCCTGTAATCCTAGCACTTTGGGAGGCCAAGGCAGGTGAATTGTTTGAAGTCAGAAGTTCGAGAGCAGCCTGGCCAATATGGTGAGACCTTGTCTCTACTCAAAATGCAAAAATTAGCTGGGTGTGGAGGCTTGCGCTTGTAGTCCCAGCTACTTGGGGACTGAGGCGGGAAGATCGCTTGAGCCCAGGAGGTGGAGTAATACTCTGCCTCAAATAAAATAAATAAAATAAATCACACTGGAGGATTCATAAGAGAATCAACTTTCTGATTGCAGAGATCCATGGCCATTGGAACCCTTTCATGGAAAATCCATTTTACCTTCTTACCTGGTAAAATGTCCCCTAACTTCTATTTTGGATGGCAAAACTAAGTTCTCTAAAATGAAAGACCATGTTGTCTACTTCTTTTTTATCGCTGACACTACACTGCTCTGAATTTACAGTTATTTTGGAAATGTTTGTTGGGTGGATGGATGGAGGGATGAGTGAATAATGATCACTCCCATTTATTGAGGACCAATGATGTGCTAGGCATTGCCATCTCATTAAATATGAAAACCCCTTTGGAATAAATATAATCATCTAGTTTTACATAGAAGATAAAGCCAGTTTTGAATCTTCCTGGGGTTAACCCCACTGTGCTAGTTAGTAGATGGTCTGATTTATTGAATCAACATTTACTTGAGTGTTTTCGATTCCATATATATATATATGGAATTGGCTCACATCATTATGAAGGCTGAGAAATCCTACAGTCTACTGTTTGCAAGCTGGAGACCCAGGAAAGGTAGTTGTGTAACTTAGTCCAAAAGGTGAGAACCATAGAACGTAATGGTGCAAATTCTAATCTGAGGGCTACAGACAATTAGATGTGATGTTCCAACTCAAGCAAGCAGGTGGGTAGCAAGAAGGAGCAAGCCCCTCCTTCTTTCACTTTTTTCTATTCAGGCCCCTGATAGACTGGATGATGCCGAGTCTCATTGGGGAAGGTGATCTATTTTAGTGAGTCCATAAATCAAGTGATAACCTTATATGGAAACACCCTCACAGACACACCCTGAAATAATATTTAATCTGGGCACTTTATGGGCAGTTAAATTAACACATAAAATTAACCATCACATTCCTCATTGAAAATGAGACACACATACCACACCCCCCCAACACACACAGAATAATCTGTTCTATATAACTACATGATCTTTAAATTTCTTACTGCTGCAAAATTTGGTGATACATTGAACAGGTTAGAATGAATGGACACATTTCCATGATGTAGCAGACTTTCTGAATAAGTGCCAGACTGAAGTAGTCCTTTGGTGGCTCACTGTTAAAAGATGTTCCAAGCTCAAATGAGGTTGCTCTTTACACAAAGAAGCATGGGCCAGAAGTGGCTCTGATAGGGGGAAACTTCGGGAAAGGTGACCTCTCTGCTTCGGGAGCACAAGGCACCCCATCCGTGGAGACAGTGAGCTTGATGGGGAGAGTACAAAAGTGAAGACCAGTGATGTTACCCAAGATTGAGCAAACTGTTGTGGAATAAAGCCTGCCACTCATCAGCCCTGGATCTCAGGTGGTTAAGAGTGAGGGTAAAGAAGTAGAAAACACAGAACCTTAAGACTGGACAGGGAAAATGTAGCACATACACACCATGGAATACTATGTAGCCATAAAAAAAGATGAGTTTGTGTCCTTTGTAGGGACTTGGATGAACCTGGAAACCATCATTCTCAGCAAACTGACACAAGGACAGAAAATAAAACACCGCATGTTCTCACTCATAGGCGGGTGTTGAACAATGAGAACACATGGACACAGGGAGGGGAGCATCACACACTGGGGTCTGTTGGGGGGGAAATAGAGGAGGGACAGCAGGGAGTGGGGAGTTGGGGAGGGATAACATGGGGAGAAATGCCAGATATAGGTGATGGGGAAGAGGACAGCAAACCACACTGTCATGTGTGGACCTATGCAACAATCTTACATGCTCTTCACATGTACCCCAAAACCTAAAATGCAATAAAAAAAATCGGAGCTCCTCATTTGTTTATTTCCATAGAGCCTAGAACAATCCTTGAAACTCAGTGAACCTGTTGAATGGATGAGGGGATGAATTAAATCTGTTCTTATTTCTTTTCTTTTTCTTTACCAGACAAGGATCTTACTTTGTCGCCCAGGCTGGAGTACAGTGATGCAATCAAGGCTCACTTGCAGCCTTGACCTTCCAGCCTCAAGCAATTCTCCCACCTAAGCTACCCAAGTAGCTGGGACTACTGGCATATGCCACCATACCTGACTAATTTATTTTCAAATTTTTATTGGCCTAAGTGATTCTCCTGCCTTGGCCTCCCAAAGCGCTGGTATTACAGATGTGAGCTACTGCACTAGGCCTTAATTAACCTGTTCTTGAAGAGTGAATCAGTTAGTGTGTGGCTCAGTTGCATATAACCTAAACCCCGTATAACAGTGGCTTCAAAAGACTGGGGTTGTATGTTTGTTTTCATGTAAAAGAAATCCTGGGCTGGTATAGAAGCTTTGGCCATTAAAGATCCAGGATTTTCCCATCTTTCTGCTCCAGCATCCTTAGTGTGGCTTTCTCCCTTTAGATCCCCTCCTGCTCTGCAGCCTGCATGAAGCTCGCATCCCAGCCACCATGTCTGTTTCAGGCATCAAGAAGGAGGAAGAGGTGAGGAGTGTAAGAGTACCACACTACTGTGTTGGCTCGTTTTAAAGAGTTTTCCTAGAATCTCCACCTAATAGCTTCTGATTGTGTTGCTTTTGCCGCTCCTTCCTGTGAGGAGTCTGGGAGGCACGCGCATTTATCCTGGCTCATTGCCACTTCCAGCGCTGGAAGGAGGAAGGGGAGAATAGATATTGAGCAGGCAACCAGTGATCTTGCCATACAGTCTGTGGCAGATATTAGCAAAACAAACAAAAAATTAGAAAACAAAAACAAAACAGGCCAGCTTCTATGGAGGCCCAGGTTAGCTGGGTCTAGCTCACAGGGCGGAGCAGGGGGGCAAGGAGAAGCTGAGGCATCAGCCTGCTTCAGTGCCTCGTGGCTCTGTGAACACTGAGACAATTTCCCCGATCACCTCAGTGCCTTAGTTCTCTTGTCCATAAAATGGAATAATGTGTAAATGGACCTCACAGGGTTGTTCGAAGGTCTGAAAGATGTAGATGTGCAAGTGCTTTTCAGCTGAAAGGTGCTGGATGAATATTACTTCTATAGGTGTTTGGAGAAAAAAGACAATGCTCAGACAATGATCACCTAGCCCAGGCCAATGTCTTGTGACCCACTTCGCTGCCCTGCACTCACCATGCTACTTGTGCCGCCCACTTCATTTTCTAGTCTCACATCGGTCCTCAGTTGTTTCATCTAGGAAAATTATGCCTTGCTGATAAGGTTGTAAGGGATCTCCTTGAGTACAGAGATCACTGTTTTGCAAAACCTCAGGGGTCACACCATCTGCAGAGAACTCAACACAGCTAGCGGTGTGCCCCTAGAAGAAGGGGCATGAAGGTAGAGCGAGGTTCAGGACAGTTTCAACATTCCCAGTCTATAAAACTGAGGGTCTGGCTGATGCTATGAACACGGATAGGAGAAGCAGAGGGAGGATAAGGGCTGGGAAGGGTGGGGAATTCTGTTTTGAAAATGTTGACTTTGAAGGGCCAGTGGCATTTCCAGGCAGTGTGACCGGTTGACAGCTGGTTTCTTTGATTTAGCAAACATCTACTGCGTGACTGTGTACCAGACACACTCCAGGTGCTGGGGATACTACAGTGAACAAACACCCAAACCCCTGTCTTCGAGGAACATGGCCTCAAGCAGAGGGAGACAAATAATAAACACCAGAGATTACGAAATGACATTGTATGTTTGAAGGTGGTCAGTGCTACCAGTGTTAGGGGAGTGGGGGTCGGGGGAGGTATAGAGCATGAAGGAGAACTGTGCCTGGGGGAGGGTTGCGGAGGACAGTTTAGATAGTTGCTTTTTTTTTTTTTGGAGTGCGGAGCTAGGCTGGAGATGTTGGCCTGAGATTTATATCTTGAATTGTGGCAGTTAGAAGGAGGGTAGAGAGAAAAGTCGGGAGAAGGACGCCAGGAATGAGCAGAGATATCAGACGAGATCAGGCATGTTCAGGGTGATATGGCCGTAGACTGAGCAGAGATATCAAAGCAACACTTTCAGGACTCTTCCAACATCCAGCACAAGGAGCCTGGGACAATTTGTGCTAGGGAGACCTGAAAGGTAGGTGGAGATCAGGAGCACTCAGATATCAAGGGGCACAGGGAGCTGAGGAGGCAGAATCTGACTCAGATACCACAGGGAGCTCAGGGATGAGAACTATGGAGCACCTCCTCTCTTCCAGAAACGCTTCTTTGCATTTTCTATGCAGAATCACATGTGGCTAACTGTCTGGGCTCTGGGCTCAGATGGCCTAGGCTTCATCCAGACTCAGGGGCCATGTGACTCTGGGTGTCTTAACCTTTTTTGCATTGCAGTTTTCTTGGCTGTAAATAAGGGTGGCTTAGCACCTAACTCACAGTGTTGTAGTGAGGATGAAATTAGGTAACGAGATCTTACAGATCAAAACCAAGACTGACAGTGTTGCCTGTGAGTGCCCCTCTGGCCTGGCCAAGTGGCTCACGCCTGTAATCCCAGCACTTTGGGAGGGCAAGGTGGGCAGATCATGAGGTCAAGGGATTGAGACCATCCTGGCCAACATGGTGAAACCTCATCTCTACTAAAAATACAAAAATTAGCTGGGTGTGGTGGTGCATGCCTGTAATCCCAGCTACTCTGGAGGCTGAGGCAGGAGAATCGCTTGAATTCTGAAGGTGGAGGTTGCAGTGAGCAGAGATGGTGCCACTGCACTTCAGCCTGGGTGACAGAGTGAGACTCTGTCTCAAAAAAAATTAATAAATAAAGAGAGAAAAAGAGAGAGAGAGAGAGAGAGAGAGCCCCTCCATCATCTTTCCTGCAGCCCTTTACAGACAAAGAAACCATCGGTGTCCTCAACAAGAGAGTTTTGGAACACACTATGCACGGACACCAGACTAGCTTAGGATGAGCAGGGATTGAGAGGCGAGGAGAAGAAATGACTTCACATGTATCTTTACAAATATTGAAAAAGAGAGAAACAGTAAGTTCAATGTGAAAAAAAAGATCGAAAGAAAGATCTCATAGTCTGAGGAAGACTGGAGCATGTCTGGTGGGCAGAGAGGAGGCAGGAGTGTCTGGAGAGCAGGAGGCTGGCCCCGTGGCCAGTGCCCGTGTGCTCAGTTGCTTCTGCCCCCTCAGAATTCACTGCTTTGCCGCCCGCACCCCCAACTGCCTCAGAATATTGTCATCTTTTTCAGACATGTCCTTTCTCCTGAACTAGATGGGGCTGGGCCCAGCACTAGCACAGTTTCCAGACTAGATACTTGCTGCTCCAGAATGTTTGCTGCCTCTGCTGAAAGTGCAAGAAGAACCCAGGTGATCTGAGTCTGTTTGGGCTGCTGTCACAGGATAGCACAGAATGGGTGGCTGATAAACAGAGGAAATGTATTCCTCACAGCCCTGGGGACTGAGAAGTCTGAGATCAAGGCACCTGCAGATTTGATGATGGATAAGGGACTACTTCCTGATTTAGAGACTTCCTGCTGTGTCTCTCATGGCAAAAGGGGTGAGGGAGCTCTCTGGGGTCCCCTTGACAAAGACATGAATCCCTTTCATAAGTGTTCTGCCCTCCTGACCAAATCACCTCCCAAAGGCCTCACCTCCTTATACCATCACAATGGGGATCAGGTTGCAACCTCTAAATTTTGCGGGGATACAAACATTTAGTCTCTAGCACAGATCATTATAACACAAAGGGGGATCTGACTGATGGCAGGTGCTTGATTTAAAGAGAGGAATAGGGACGACAGGATATCCCTCCATCACCACCACCACACTGTGCAGGAGGGAGGGACCCTTGTTCTGTTTCTCCCAGCGTCTGGCAGTGGCAGTGTATGGCCCTGGGCCAGAGCAGGCCTGGGGGGAGGAATTGCTGACCCCCAACCACTGTCTCACCTCCCAAGGGAATGGAAGGAGCTGTGCTCTCAGGAATCCTCTGCTTTCATTTCCCATTTACTCACCTCATGTCCCCAGCACCATGCTAGGCCTTGGGGATGCAGCTACAAAAGAGGCAGTGGCTGCCCTGCAGTCCTCAAGCTGGAAGGGACCAGCATGGCCAAACGCGGGGACCGAGGCAGGTGCGCAGTGCTATGGGGACATCAATCGGGGAAGAAAACAGTCCAGTGTTTCGGGGAGTTGATATGGCTCAAGGGTTGCACTGGCATTTGACTTGGGCCATGCAGAATGAGAAGGAGTCTGCCTAGCGGGGAATGAGGCAGCTGTGTGAAGACTGCGGTCCATGGCGGGGTGCTGAAATTTGGTGCAGCTGCAAGTCACAGGTTGTTGGTGGTGGGGGACTGTAGCTGGGTTGAGGTTCACGTGTAAGAGTCAGAAGGACCTAAAGGACTTTATGGGAGAAAGTTTTCTTCCCCACTTTCTCCCTACTTCTTTCCCAATGCTTCCAAGGGAAAAAAAGATTATTATGACGTCTAGGAGTCCAAGGTTCTAGAAGTGAAGAGGAATAAGAAGAGACAGCAAAGCAATCACGTGATTACTGTATCTGGCTTGTGCAGTCCACCCATTCATTTTACACCTGTGGAAAGTGAGGCCTGCCTGGGTGTCATGAGATGACAATATGTGGTAGAGCTAGAACTTTCCTTCTAGAAAACCAACAGTCCTTCAAGTTCAGAGCAAACTGTATTGGAGCAAATGGCTGCTTTCCTCACAGTCCTCCAGAAGGGCAGCTCTGGGCTCCAAGCACCTTGAGCTTGCCCTGAGCCTTCAGATCTTAGCTCCACCGATTCTGACCTGCACTTTCCCCCACGTCTCATGGTCGGAGTGCTTATTAGGCTTTCAGAAGTGGAGATGTGGGTGGAGGTAGGTCAGGCAGCAAAGAGTGAGTACAAATGTACCTTGTTTTACACCAAACATGCATTCTGCAAATTTGTATGTCAGTTTTTTTCTTTTTTCTTTTTTGCAAATTCAATAGAATCTTAAAGAAATTAGGGGGAGTTGTCGTTTAATGGAGTTCAAACCTGCCTCTTTTTAATCAAGTGAAGGGTCCTTTTGTAATGCAAATAATGTCTTCGTTCTGTGAGCTGAGATTCTGTCTTGGCTTTCTTTACATGAGACACACCTCTAAGGGGCAAATGTGGGGCTCACATGCAGCGTTTGAAATGCAGGCTAGCGTCCATACTCTGCCTTTGTTGTAACACTTGCTTTGGTGGTCTTTGTTTATATCAGGTATTATTTTGGCCACTGGAGGGCCCTCCAGATAGAGAATGACTGGAGAATCCCAAATGTGTTCCCTTAGCCCAGACTTCAGTTCACACCCAGATTTTTGAGCATGCAGCGTTTCTTGCAAATCGGATTTAACTGGGGAGACTAGCAGTAGCATTGATGTTTCTTTTATTTAGGAATTTAAGCATAAAAGGAACCTCTATTTAAAAGAGCAGCTTTTGGATTATAGTCTATTTGGAGGTGGAAAGGAGGTGCTAATCTTGTATGTGGAGAGTGATCTTGCAGAATTCAGCACAGCTTAGGAGAGCAGAGCTTTGAACAAAGGTTATTTCTCTGTATGAAGAGAATCACACCAAGATGCGTGGAGTGAAGTGGGGCAACAGAATTTATTTTTATAATGAGGAAAAAGAGAGTCTTACATAGGCCTGGAAAAATAGTTTGGGAGGTTGGCATCCTAGGCCTAGTAAAACACAAACATCATGAACGTTTACTTTCATGCCACATATTTTTTTCATCTGCAGTTTTCCTATCCTCTTGCTGGAGCCTAGTTCAGAGATTTTATTCTGCTGAATGTTGACAAAACACCCTAAATTCTGGCCTCAGAGTTGTCAATGCAGCACGAAAAATTTCAGCCCTCAATAGATTCAAACACGGATCTGTTGCAAAACCAGATAGAACGGAAGAAAACTATCAAGAACAGTCCAGAAAAGAAATATGGGTCAGTAACCAGGTTTCCTCAGTTTATAAAACAAAGAAAATTCATCAGAACTCTTCGCATCAGACCAATATGAAACCAGATTAAAGTGATGTCTCATGTTCTAATTTTCTGAGGCCTGAAACAAAAAGTGGAGTTGATTGTATTGATTTGCATTGTTCCCCTGAACTAGTAATCTTTCAACACCAGAGGAGAGCAGCTGCAGGTGACCAACAGGCTTGTAGATGGCTTTGAGGATTAGTTTGTGCCCTAATAATTTAAGAACGTGAGTCCTATGGGAACGGATGTGGCCACTGGGGATATAGCTGGTGGCAAGATCTGTGAGGATCGGGCTGGTTCTTATATTTTTTGTCCAGCTGTAAAATAGGAAGGAGGCTTTTTCGGACTCATCCTGTAGATGGTGTTAAGTTCCCAGACCCACACAAATAGCAGCTCTTTCTATGCTTATTTGGGGGTGAAATGGAAAAAGGGACGGATTGGGCTCCAAGGGAGGGTATCCGTTTCCTTTTTGAACATGGGAGTTTATAGGTAAGTGGGCAAAAATGAGCCTACGGAAGAGACTAACTTCCGTCAGGATCAGTGGCATTTGCTCTTCTGGGAACCTCAGATGTGGGCAGCAGAGAGCTGAGGGTGTGTTCCTTAGTTGCCTGTAAAGGAAGGCAGTGTGCTTAATGAGGTCTGCAAGCCTTATCTTTTCATTTGACCCAAGTTTTTCTCCCTTGGATTAACCTCTCTGTGTTGTTGGGAAACACTGTTCATCTGGTTGCATCTCAGAATTTTGTACCTGGCCCAGAGGAGATGCCTGGGAGTGGAGTCTAGGTCCCCACCCAATTCTGATTGTGAGTAATGGATGCCGTTTGGATGGGAACCGTAGAGGATTTATCTTTAACGCCAGAGGGCTGGAGGTCAGAGCTGAAGCAGGTTGATTAAAATCAGTTACTCAGGAGATTTGACTACACAACCCATAATTGGAGGAATCCAGCTTCTCGGAATTGCTCCCAATACTGAGGAAAGGTAGATTGGAAGTCTGCAATCCTCTCCTTTCCTCTGAACTCAGAGATGTCATTGTCTCAAACACGCACTTGACACTAAACATACATTTTCCTCTGACATATTTGTATTGTTTTTTAAACCGTATGACAAATAGTTGTGCTGAGTGAGTTCCGGGCACCTAGCAGGCAGGCAGTAAATATTTGCTGTGCATCGAAAGAATGCAGTTGGCTAGGCTGTCAGTATGGCTCCAATTCAGAACCAGCCCAGCGCTGGGGTCTGAGGCTGAGAGGATTGCATGTTGAAGGGCTGGTCAAACCTTGCCTGACCAGAATGGTCTCTGTGAGTACTAGAACATTCTCAGGCATGCTGAGCAAAAGCTACCATCGCAGGCAACAGGGACGGTGGGGGGAAGTGTAGCTGGGAGTTTTCCTAGAGACGTGGTTCCTTTGTTCTGGTAGACTTCAGCCAGAAAGAACAGAAAATTTTACTGTCTGCAAACCAAGGAGCTACTCCCCTCCCCGTTTACCTCCTGCCTTCCCAACCTGGGAATTCATTTGCTGCTTCTCTCTCCTCCTCCTCTGCCCTCGGGCTGTCCCCAGGGACAAAGCTCTTTGTTGTGAACACTCCGAGACAATACGGAATTGCACAGTCCCCAGGGCACCATCGGGGCTGTCCTCCGCGGAGAGTGATCGCGCGGGCAGAGACCCCCACCTGTTGATCTCCCCCTTCCCGGGGCGAGCGGCAACCTGCATTGTGCTGGGGACGCACGCGTTTCCACAGCAGGCTCAGCAGATGGTGCTGGTGAGCAAAGCCATTCCTGTCCCTCCCGCGCCCCTCCCCACTGCCAGAGCCTCGCTGGTCTAAAGCAAAAACAGATGTTTTCATCATTTCTGGATCTGGCATGTGACTCGCAGTTCAGCAATGCGCCGACATAACCCGGAGTTGTACGTCCCCTTCATCCCTCGCAAAATAAAAATCCTGAACTTAAACGAGCCTTCCTCCTAGGCGAGCCACTGACACATGATCTGTGTAATCCACGGGGCACATGTTTAATCGCGCTCCAACTGCAACTGCCTTTGTAGCCAGCCCTGGCTCTGTAACTGGGAAGTTGTCTTTCTTTCCAGCGAAGACACGGGACAGCCAGACCAGCTATCTTTACACCACGGGCTGAGAAGAGGCGCTAGCCTTGTAAAATAGTCCTGGTCTGGCTGGCCGGCCGGCTGGCGAGCCTGTCTGCGTGGGAGCCGGTGAGCGGGGCCAGAACAAAACAGGAAGGCCGGGGCGGCGCGCCCTGTTCCCGGCGCCCTCGGCAGGTGGCAGCATTGGCCCGAGCTGGCCTCCGCCGCTGGCCAGCCCCAAAGCAGGGCCCTTTTACTTTCGGTGGCCTCAAAATTATTAGTTCCAGATGAGTTCTTGCAATTGTAATATTTGGTTTAACCCAATCTGCCCGATTGCGTCAGCGCACGTTCAAATACAGCCGTCTGAAGTCTAAGCAGACATCAGAGGCGTGTTTCAGGGGGTGTCAACGTTCCTTACCCTTTGAAAGAATTAAAGCAAAACAAAACAAAACAAAAAAAGGAGGCTGATTTATCCCAAAACGAAAGAAGGGTGAACAGGCGCGGGGCTAGGGTGCCCGAGAGGGAGCGAGCCCTGGACATTTAGGGAAGGCGTAACAATGGAACTTTGTCCAGGAGGCCCGCTAGAGTGGAACTGGATTTATTTGTTGAACTAGGAAGGGACCTCTGGGTTCTTTGAAGGTTAGAGCAAATAAGCAAAACTGGTGTGCATTTGGTTTACTAAGAGCAGAGTCCTTCAAGTCACGTAGGCCGCTATTGTCAGACACAAAACACACTGTTTCTGGGGCTGGGCCTCTGCTTGCCACTTGGCCTGGTGTCCCAGGAAGGGGGCAGAAGAGGAGGGGGCTACCCGTCTTAGCACACAGTTTTTAGGGGCCAAGGATGTAGGCCGGGTTTGCTAAGGACAGCAGCCCGGGCCCCAGAGGACCCATTTAGAAGACAGGAGCCCTGCAGGTCCTCTGGCGAGTGGACTGGCTGGAATCAGGTGTCTCGTAAACGGCCCTGCTGTGGTTTTACTGCCACACCCTGGAGCTGGACACGGGGGAGGCTAGGGACCCATCCTGTGGGGGTTTCAGGGTTTTACAGATGTGTCAGCTGAAGCTAAAAGACTCCCTCTGACCCCCAGGGCAGAGCAGCAAAATGTGCGAAGGGAGCCCAGAAATCCTGCTCCAACCACCAGCCAGGAAAGGGTGTCTCCTCCCTTACCGGAGATGGAATAACCTGGCCTTGAAAAGACAGCCTCTGTTAAGCGGTCCTCCACGCCCCTTCCCCCTGCCTGCACCTCACTTTTACATCTGTGCTCAAATTCTTCAAGCACCTCTCTCAAGGTTGCAAGAAAGATTCCTGCTAGTCGACTGCAGGGAGCCTGGCCGTTTCCCTGCAGGTCTCTGGCTCAACATGGTACTGATCAAAAGCCGGCATCAGTCTGGCAGATGCTTCAAGTCCCACATGTCGGGAGCTAGCGGCTGGCGCTGGCATCAGCCAGGCAGGCAGACAACGCGGCCATCTTGTTAGATGTGGTTGGGGCCTCGCTCGTCTCTTAACTGCGGCAGGGCTCACCCCACTGTGCGGAGGAGGCATAGGAAGAATGGTGGGACCTCCACATATCTGGCCCAGTGCCTCCACAGTGTTTAGGCCCCCAGACTTCCTGCCATCCTCCTTTCAGTGTGAAAACTACATGTGTCCCTGCAGTTGGTTGGGAAAGTGCTGACTGTCTTGATGGGAGCCTCACCCTGATCCTAGAGGGGGCTTGGCCTTGGGGGGAGATAGGCAAGTTAGGCAGTCAGGTGAGTACAGTGGTTCAAGGCCTGTGTGCCTAAAATGGCTGAGGAATTCCTTTTCATTGCTTCATTTACTCTGTTCCCTTCTGAGCATCAGCTTTTGGACATGCTCTAATCCAGAAATTCTCAGTCCTGCCTACTTAAGAATTGCCTGGACCCTACCACCAGAGCTGCTGAAATCACAATGAAAAGGGGTTGGAGATGGGGGTCACAGTTTTACCCTCCTTCCCAGGTGGTTGTAATGTACAGCTAGAAGGAAACAAACAAACAAAACACTGCATTTCTTTTATTTTTTTAATTGTACTTTAGGTTCTAGGGTACATGTGCATCATGCGGGATTGTTGCATAGATACATACTTGGCAAGGTGGTTTGCTGCCTTCCTCCCCCCATCACCTATATCTGGTATTTCTCCCCACGTTATCCCTCCCAACCCTCCCCACCCCCCTGCTGTCCCTCCCATAGTCCCCCGCCAACTGACTGCAGTGTGTGATGCTCTCCTCCCTGTGTCCATGTGTTCTCATCTTTCAACACCCGCCTATGAGTGAGAACATGTGGTGTTTGATTTCTGTTCTTGTGTCAGTTTGCTGAGAATGATGGTTTCCAGATTCACCCATGTCCCTATGAAGGACACAAACTCATCGTTTTTTATGGCTGCATAGTATTCCATGGTGTATATGTGCCACATTTTCTTTATCAAGTCTATTGTTGATGGACATTTGGGTTGGTTCCAGGTCTTTGCTATTGTAAACAGTGCTGCAATGAACATATGTATGCATGTGTCTTTATAATAGAAAAATTTACAATTCTTTGGGTACATACCTAGTAATGGGATTGCTGGGTCAAATGGTATTTCTATTTCTAGGTCCTTGAGGAATCGCCACACTGTTTTCCACAATGGTTGCACTAATTTGCACTCCCAACAACAGTGTAAAAGAAAACATTGCATTTCTAACCAAAACGCTCTTGCTTTACAGATGAGGTTCCTAAGAGTTAAGTGGCTCAGCCAAGGTCAAAGAAACTAAGTTCAAGTTTGGAATTTCTGTATAAGACCCCTGCTCCTCAGCAATGATCGAGGCTTTTCCTCAATCTTTGAACCCATGAATGACTGAGGCAGTCACTTCTTTTCTCTGTTTAATGAAACCCTCCATCAGCCACAACCCATGCTGCTGTTGCCTATAAGAAAATCCTCTTACAGTCAGTTCTCTGTATCTATGGGTTCTTCATCCATGAATTCAACTGGTCTCAGATACAAAATATTAAAAAATATATATGCATATGGATGGCTGTGTCTCTACTGAACATGTAGACTTTGTTTCTTATCATTATTCTCTAAACAATATAGCATATCAACTATTCACATAGCATTTACATTGTATTAGGTATTATAAGTACTCTAGAGATGATTTAAAGTATATAGAAGGATGTGTGTAGGTTTTTTTTTTTTTTTCGAGACTGAGTTTCACTTTTTTTGGCCAGGCTGGAGTGCAGTGGCATGATCTTGGCTCACTGTAACCTCTGCCTCCCAGGTTCAAGAGATTCTCCTGCTCAGCATCCTGAATAGCTGGGATTGCAGGCATGCACCACCACACTTGGCTAATTTTGTATTTTTAGTAGATATGGGGTTTCTCCATGCTGGTCAGGCTGGTCTCAAACTCTCCACCTCTGGTGATCTGCACGTCTCAGCCTCCCAAGTCTTGTGTAGGTTTTATGCAAATCCTACACCTTTTCATCTAGAGGGACTCGAGCATTCACAAATTTTGGTATCTATAAGGGTCCTGGAACTAATTCCCCACAGATACAAAGGGAGGACAGTACTTACTGGGGAATTTTCAATTTTTGTAGCTTTAAATAAATGCTTATATTGAGACCTTTAGAAATGAAAATCCCCTCCAACCCTGATTTCTCTCATTTATCACTTATGTTCCCAAAAGGGATTCATATCCGCAAATGGCCATCATGGTGATAACTGCTCTGCAATGATTTGTTTTTAGAGGTGAGGCTCCTGGGCCCTAGAAAAGTTTAGTGCCATGTTTGGGCCAAAGTCGATGGCAGAGGCAAAATGAACATGGAGGCATCCACTTCCCAGCCCTTGGTGACATCACTGCTTTAATCTCGCCTCTCTTCCCCTGGGGCTGCTCAACGTGCTGTTTGCTTGCTGGAGGTAACATCATCACCTGCTGGAGTTAACAAA
>PVKP010024116.1:0-35346 GCA_004027715.1 Plecturocebus donacophilus | reverse complement strand
GAGGAGTTGTGATCCTTTGGAGGAGAAGAGGCATTCTGGTTTTTTGAATTTTCAGCATTTTTGTGTTGCTTTTTCTCATCTTCATGTATTTATTTACCTTTGATCTTTGCCGTTGATGACCTTTGGATGGAGTTTTTGTGTGGTTATCCTTTTTGTTGATGTTGATGCTGTTACTTTTGTTTGTTAGTTTTCCTTTAACAGTCAGGCCCCTCTTCTGCAGGTTTGCTGGAATTTGCTGGGGGTCCACTCCAGAACTTGTTTGCCTGGGTATCACCAGTGAAGGCTGTGGAACAGCAAAGACTGCTGCCTGCTTCTTCCTCTGGAAGCTTTGTCTCAAGAGGGTCACCTGCCAGATGCCAGCCGGAGCTCTCCTGTATGAGGTGTCTGTTGGCCCCTGCTGTTAGGAATCTTCCAGTCAGTAGACAGGGGGTCAGACCCAAGGAGGCTGTATGTCCCTTAGCAGAGCTTGAGCACTGTCCTGGGAGATCTGCTGCTCTCTTCAGAGGTGGCAGGCAGGGTGCTGAAGTTGAACCCACAGCTGCCCCTTCCCCCAGGTGCTCTGTCCCAGGCAGATGGGAGTTTTATGTATAAGCTCTGGACCGGGGCTGCTGCCTTTCTTTCAGAGATGTCCTGCCCATAGAGCCAGGATTTCTTTTATGGAGTAATGCAAATGTTCTAAAATTGACTGTGGTGGTAGATGTACAACTGTATAGATGTAGTAAAATCATTTAATTGTTAAAAAAACTTTTCCCCTGGCTTCATCTATGAGCAGTTCCTCAATGGTTCTGGACTCCTGGGCCCCTGCTTTTTCTTCCCTAATCTGTAATTCCAGCATAAATCATGGTTGCTGTGGGCCGAGACATAGGAAGAAGTTGTAGTTAATTTATTATTCTCCAGGATGACCCCTCCACTGATTCCTGGTGGCTAATATAAACCACTTCTTCTCAACAGCTCCTAAAACAGGTTTGATAAGCTCATAATTTAGGCAGCCTTTATGACCACAGCCAGATCTTCCCTGGGCTAATCATTGTTTCCCATAGGTAATTTTTTTAGGCTACTAATCATTTGTCTCACTAATCTCTCTATTTGTTCCTGCAGCTAATAGCAGATCCCCAAATACCCTCTGTAATTTTCTTACAAGCAGAATTCCAATTCTCCATTAAGAAATCTTGCTTTAAAGTGTAATTAAAGATCATCTAAGAAAAACAGGGCCAATTTTGAACACCCCATAAGCAATTTTTTTTCCCTCTGCCAGAAGGAAGGGTGTTTAGAGGAAATTAAAAATCACTTTACAAAATTATAAACAGGTTTAATGCAACCATTCTAATCAACAGTCTTGTTATGGAGTAATATATCTAAAATTAAGGTAATGGATTTTAAAAGGAATAGACTGTAAAAATCATCTGCTATTCAACAGGCATATCAACCAAGCAATTACTAATTCTGTTTATAACTACAGCCCTACACTCTTTTTAAAAGGGCAATGAAAGCAAAACTTGGTTTGTGAGCTCCAATTAAATTAGCATTGATTTTGTTTTACTGCCAAGCTAAGGAAATATCAACATTAAGGAGTTCTTTAACCCTATTTAAAGTATGCACACTTACACTGAATTTAGTCCACAGGTTGTTTATCTTGCTATTTACAATGAACCAAAAAAATCAATCCCCGGCATAGAAGTTTTATGCACGGCTATAGAAGAAAGCATGTCTACCTGAGAAATTGTTAGAAAGCAGCAATGCATTAGCAGCACTGTATTATTAAGTAGGACACAAGAGTGTCTATGCTATTCAGATATAAATCTACTGAAGTGTGATCCAATGTTAATTGTTAACAATTGCCTGCATTTGAGCTGTTACAGAAAGGAAGGGCTCATTTAAAGCAAACAGTGACATGTGCCAAAGTTATTCTCAATGGTTCTCATGTTTGTAAATATTTAGGGTTGTGTGGAGGTAAAAATACGCAAATATAAAAGATAGGGAATATTCTATTTATTTTGTTAAACAGTGAAGTACAGGTTTCTGGGGTTTTTTCAGTCAGTTCAAAGGAGAAATAAAAATAATCAACTTTGAAACATAAAAATTCCAAAAGCTATGACAAAATATAGCACGGTGTTGACAGAGGAGTTGAAATCAGTCCTAGAAGTCAGCAAATGGAGCTAAGTCTCACTGATATCTGCAAATATGTCTTGCATCAGGTTTATTACAAATGTGATAGCGCTGTGTTAAACTTTCCTACTTTGCAAGAATTTGATCTTTTTCAGATTATGTAAATCTAAATTTGATTGAAAGGACAGCTATTAGACTTGTGTCAAAAGGTCTTTTTATAATAGAAATGTACTAGCCATTTTGAAATTTAATCATAATTCTTCAGATCTTTCTTAGCCCCTAGAAATAATTTCTTTTAAAGTATATTATGCCCAGCTAATTTTTGTATTTGTAGTAAAGATGGGGTTTCACCATGTTGGCCAGACTGGTCTTGAACTACAGACCTCGTGATTCTCCCACCTAGGCCTTCCAAAGTGCTGAAATTACAGGTATGAGCCCCTGCACTGGGCCTCATTCTGACTTTTAAAATAAACATCCCAGGACCTCAACTATCTCACCCTCTGCAGTGTTGGACCCTACTTTGGATTCCACTGCTCTAGCAAAGAGGGTTAGAAGTCAGCATAAATGCATGACATTGTCTTCAGCACAAGGTCTTGATCATTTTTAACTAATTTCCCAAGCCACATTTGCCTAATGTCTCAGGAGGGAATAAGGAGATAGACACAATATTTGAAAATAGTTGGAAGCCTCAGCTCTGTCATGTAGGAATCACAGGTTACTTCATCTTTCAGAGTTTCAATACTTTAACTGCAATTGTGAGGATCAGTTGAGCTCAGGAGCCAGAGAGTGAGCGCAATGAATTCCATCTGAATTATTACAAAATATTTGATATTTAAAAATGTTTCAGTGGGCAATCTCACACAGGAATTTGCCTTTTCATGAATCAGAAAAGACATGATATTTCTATAAAGACTGAGTCTCTCATCATATCATTATACCAATTCCAGTCTTAAACATGAATTCCAACCCTTGACCTGGGTTCATAAGGGACAGATACAAGCAATAATGGTTTGAGCTTTTAAAAATATATATGTTAACCAAAAAATATACTTCCTCCCCACCACTCCCCCTTTTTTGGTTAGAATAAATGAGTGGTTCACAGACCAGTAGTAGCTCAGCATTACCAAGGAGCTTGTTAGAAATGAAAATTATCAGCCCTACCCTAGTTTCTTCTGAATCAGAAACTCCAGAGACGAGCACTATGTATTAGCCATCTCTCCAGGTGCTCTGATGCATGCTAAAGTTTGAGAACTCCTAGTATAGATCAAACCTGTTTTCTAAAGCAAATGAGCAGGTGTTTGATTTTCAATTTCAATTAATAGATGCATTAACTTCATCTATATAACTTCCCTATAATGAAGTTACCTCTCTTTTCCTTATGTACATACAATGTTAGAGCGTTAATATGGGTAATCACACTTGTTAAATTTGATTTGATTTGGCAAAACTGCTCAAAGCTGAATACAGACATGTGGTTATAATTCAGGAATGTTACAAACTCAAGATTGTTGCTGTTCATGAAACATTTTAAAACAAAATTGTAACCATGGGTTATAATTTTTAATGTCATATGATCTAATAAATAAAATTCAGTATCTGGTCACTGTTCCATTTTCTTGGTAATATGTGTTTTTAAATGAGGAACAACTGTTTTTTAAATGAGAAACAAAAGTTTTCACTTAATTTTCTCAATGTTGTATGTGGTGTTATCAGTTAAAAAATTTTAGCCTAATTGTCACTTTATCTTCTTTCAGTCATTTTAACTCACTGCATGTCATTGGTTTGTGTGTGTGTGCATTTATTTGACTAACCTAGTTAGTCCAAACAGCTGTTTCTTTGACTTTTTTGAATTCTATCCACTCTGTGAAGAAACTTAAAGCTCCATAAAGACAAATCTATATTTGAAATAATATTAAGCTATTTGAAATAATAGTTAAAAAACAACAAAATCACAGCTGTCCTCTACTTTGGATAGGAGGACCTAAGCATTTTTCAATTACAGAAATAGACTTTTTCTATATAATTCAAAATAATGCTTAATTTACTGATTAAAGTTTAGCATACACATTAACAGGTGCCTTCAAAAGCCAATAACTTGAGTCTTCTATATGAGAGACGAGTCTCTACATGAAGTACTTTCCTTTAGTACACATGACCCTTCCTTTTGCTCAACCAGTATTTATTAATGGGCTGCTCTCTCACTTACACACGGTTTGGAGCCTGTTGGCAGAGGCTTTTGACCACTTACTTGACATTACTTATATGACAGAATATGGATAATTTCCAGGCTTTGATGGACTTTCAGTGTTAAGACTGACAGATGAAAGGTTGTAACATATTTGAAAAATTTGGTGTAAGAAGAAAAGCATATTCTTAGATAATAAAGTATGGCCCAACTTCAGACAGCCAGCTGTGGACTTGATTCTTTAAAAATGATTTACATAGTCTAGTTGCCCTGTTTCTACAATTTTCTTTTTACACATCAGTCTGGATCTAGATTACACATATGAGATTTATTTGGTGTTTTTTGTTCATTTTGATTTATTATTTCACTATTTAGACTCAACTTTCTCTGAAATGTCTTCTATAAAAAATGATGTAACATTTATTGCATTTATTATACTTAATGATAAACCTTTCAGTAAATTTATCAATGTAAAAAATGATCAAAATCATACATGTTTAATTTAATGCAACATGATTTTACTTTAAGAGATTTTACACACATAAAAATCCCCAAGATTTTGGCCTTTATCTAGGGCAACTTGCTTTCAGCAGGAGACTAATTTGAATCAATTCTTTTTCCTTTTAGATTATATTAGGGTCAGAATCCTTATGTGACCTTGATGGTTATTTGTGAGACATGACAAAGAAAGATAAAATCTAACCATTTATTTCTAACCAAAAGGTTTAGATACTGTTTCTTATTTGATTGTAACTTTTTGGTGTAAGATGTGTTTTATTTCTACTACAAAAAAAAGTTTATAAAACCTAATTCTAAACCATCTTTTTGGAGGTTAGACATACACTTCTAAGTGGAATAGAATACCTTCATCAGTTCAACGTGCTTTCCAAATCCCCTGTCATGCTGTAAAACATGCAATCCTCAGCTGGGGATGGATTATAATGGTTAATATATCTTTTCAAGTTAATCAAGACTGAATTTGAACTAACTCAATTCTTTACCCACAATTTAATGCTTCCATTTTCTACCAGTGACCTGAAAAGATTTGATTTCATAGATGTCAACGTAGAAAAAAAAAAAAAAACCCAAAACACCAAAAAGCAGATTTTCATTGCAATTGTAACTTGTTCATCTTATTTAAGCTGGTTGGTAAAGTTCATATTTCCATGTCTAACACTCCAAATTTTATACTTATTCAAGTTAGGCATCTTATTAATGTTGCCACAGAATGCTTAAGTTTATTTTCTTGACATATGATTAAGTTGAAAATTTCCATTATTTCTCCTGTAATTTAGTTGAAACCTAAAAGCCTCATATATTCATAAATCTTTTAAGAATTTGGAAATGTGCTACCATGAAATTACCTAATCATGTAGTTTACAGTCCAACCCACAAAGCAAATGCAATTCATAGCATTAAAAACAAATGAATCTGAAGACGCTAAATTCAGTTGAGGCGCTTCCTAAATCAAAGTCAATACTAAATAAATGATATACTTTGTATCTGGTTGAAAGTGTAACATTGGCCACAAAAAAAACTGTATTTTAAAAGGAATGAAGTATCCCACATTTTTGTAATAGAAAATATCACTTTAATCCAATCCACCCCCAGCATATCGCCTTCATTTTCACCTTCACTGGGGAAAGTCAGGCCAACTGAGAAATAAATGTTCAGTGTGAAGGAGCTTGTTGGGGTGACCGCTGGGGAGAGCCAAAAAACAGTGTTTATTGGATAAAACATTAAGCTTATACAAATAAATCACAGATCGAAAATGGCTGAGGTTAGAATGGAGGATATTTCACATCAAATCATCACATCTTAGAGTGGAGTTTTGGTTTAGATTTTTTTTCTTTCTCTTCCCCTTTGAAAGATGAGACTCCAGATTTGTAACTTTTAAATGATAAGTCAAAGTTAAATTCTCAGTTTATTTTAACTTGGAAAATATCAGTGATTCGTTATTGTAATCACCCAATTGGTTCTGTTTTTCTGTATGAACATCTTGTTTTCTTGTCTCTCACTCTTTACAGTCCATTTTCTATAATTTCAATATTATTGTTATAATATAATAGAAATTCACTAAACAACTGCATAATTTCAAATCTTACTCTTCTGGCAACTGGCCCAGTCTTAATCACCAACTGTTAAACCTGCATTTGGTCACCAATGCACTAAAACATTGTTAATGACAGGTAGGTATGACAAGATAAGGCCAGTCTCATTATGAATGACTTCACAAAAGCAAAGTGCCAAAAGTAATTATAGAATCACATGGGCCACTGGCCTTGAATTGTCATGGACATCCTATTTCATGTTGGTCAGCTAAAACAACTCTAAGATAACCTTATGTTCAGTAGAAGCAGAGGTTGTATCACATATGTATTTCAACTGATACATGCTTTTGTTTCAAGAACTCATTGTCCTATAGGAAAATATCTTCAGTTCCTTTATTACCAAGATGAATTAAACAGTTTTCCACATTCAGACTGCATTGTTAGTATACAACACACCCTAAGGAAAATAAGTAAATATTTCTAAATGTTTAATAATTTTCTATTACTTTTTATTAAATGTCACCTGGCATTTTCAATTTTCCATTCATTCTCCTAACACTTCCCAAAAAGATTTAACTTCTTTATGATACATTACATAAATATAGTATAATTACAAAAGAAGCTGGGTGCATTTCAATATGTCAATTTTTTTCTGCTATAATTACAACCAAGGAAAATATAATCGACAAACTGAATAAAGATGCTGATAAAAATTATGTATAAATATTTAAAATTACTTAGTTACTTTAAAAATATATTCCAATGCAATAAAAATCCTTAAGCAGAATTATAAAATTAACCCAAAATTCTATTAGATGTGACATAGAAAATTTTAAATTTATTTTTTAACTGAGCAGAAAAATGATGGCGTCACTGAGGCAACAACCCAGTTGCTCTACCATGAAATTGAGCCTTAAGCTGGGCCTGGTGGTGTGTACCTATAGTCTCAGCTACTCAGGAGGCTAAGGTGGGAGGATCACATGAGGTCAGGGGTTCCAGCTGAGCCTGGACAATATAATGAGACCCCATCTCTGAAAAAAAAAAAAAAAGAGCCATAGACTCCAACCCTTGATATTGTCACTTTTACCCAGATGGATATTTTTCTACACAGCCTGTTAATAAACAATGTTGACATGATGATAAACCTGAGAATCTAGGTGCATATATCAATACGTTCCATGACCAGATGACAAAAAATTCTTTAAAAAACACACAAATTCTTAGTAGACTTACTGTTATGATAATCTCTACAGTAAATACAACACTTCAAGGTATTTCTAAACAGTAACCATTTGCTTGAGTTCTGGGTCTAAAATAGCATCAGCCTAATCTTATCAATTTGAGATTGAGAGAAAAACAGTCAGGGGACGTGTTTGCTCTTGTAGCATATGCAATTCCAATTACTGATTCATGGCTGAAAAACACAAAATATTAGGTTTTTGATAAGCTGAAATTAATAGTAAGTGAAAAATAAGACATAGTATAGTCAGAAAAAGAAATTTACAAAGGGGAAAAGAATGTTGCCAGGGAAGCGGAGGAAGGGAGGTTTCTGAGATTCTAAAAAATCTTAATATTAGAAACTGGATTTGTGTGGAGCATATTTATTGCATACTAAAGACTATTTTCCACAGACTTCTATTTTAAGCTTTTGCTAGTAAGAAAGAAGTATGTTATTTCTCATTTTGCCTCAAGTACCAAGAAAACCAGTGCTAAATTTGAGACTTACAGTTGCAAATTGGCCAGCCTTTATAATATTTTTATAATTTTAAAAATTTACCTTACTTTGTCTTTATTTTATTTTTTCTTATTACATCTATTTATTTTAAAATTTTTATATACTTTGGTTATATATTTTGGTAAAGTGCTTCAAATTCTTTTTGTAAATAAGTGAGAATAAATGCCATGTTTCATTGAATCAAAGTTACCTTTTATTGTAAGATGCACCCTTATTTTATATACCACTAAGAGGCGGGGAAACCCAGAAAGGAATCCACTGCTAATTAAACTTTGACATCTCATTGATTATAAGATGCTTTCTGATTTCAGAGATGACAAACGTAAAACAAAAAGGCCATCTTCAAATCAGTAAAATACAACAACATTATTATCTTTGGTATTTTTATAAGTATTTATTGACAGTATAATTATAGGATTTGAAGGACAAGGCCAAGAATTTGAATTGTAGGTATAGGCCAGACTCTCATTAGTCATCATCTTGTTTTACACATGAAGAAATGCAGAAGACATAGTCTGAATCCTCAAGAAGCTTTTATCATCTCACTGCAACTTCAGTGATCACATGACAACATAATATGATTAACTGCACATCAAATATGCCCCAAGAATGGAGTCTATTTATCAGAAATGTATATATCGAGACTAAAATGAAGCCTACATTTCATAAAGTTTTGCTTTTCTCTAATAAAAAAGACACACAAATACCAAGTGAGTACTCTCTTACATCCCATGTTTTCCTGCAAAAATTTAAGCCATTTTTGTTTTTGGCATTTCAATTGTTTTTGAAGAGTTTCTACTATAAATAAACTCTGCTGCTTTAGCGAGATATTTAACCAGAAAGTGAGAAAAGTCATCTTATGTAGAGATATCACAGGATGAGGAGAGAACTTGGCTGTCTGGATGAATAAAATAAATTTTACATGGATTTTGTGAAACTCTAGTACAAGTCAACAACAAAAGTTCTCTTGAAGTTATAGTGTTGTGTGTGGATATAGGAAAAATGAATCATTTGAGTCAGAGTTTCAGATTTTTGTTAAATGGTGAATATAAACAGATTTTCATTTTTCATCACTTAAGGCTTAGGATACATTATCTTTATCCTTCTAACATTTCTAATTTAATGGTAATTTTATAAACATATCTTCAACTTCAACTGACACTCCAGTTACAGTGGAGAGAAGCCAACATTTAAAATCTAAATATATACAGAAATATATATACGTAATATATATTTCTATATGTATTTGAAATATGTATGTGAAATATATACACATATGTGAAATATACATATTTCAAACATATATATGAAATATACATATTTCAAATACTATGTGTGTGTATGTATTTGAAATAACTTCATAGTGAAAATTTTTAAAAACCTGATTGTAAGATAATTGGCAATATGAATAGTTGGAAGTTAACAGTGACTTTGCCTGAACACACATTTAAACATTAATGATGGTAGAAAGCTAATTAGTGAAATTTAATTGGATGTATGCAAAATGAAGTAATGAGAAGATTTCAAGCATATTTAATTTTTAATCCAAATCCAAACTCTGAAGTAGAAAAACAGCTAAAACCAATCATTGTAAAAGGTAGACTGACACATTTTCAAGACTACCCTATTAGCACCACAGAGTAAATTGATATCTGAAATTAAATACAGTACTATATTATCTTATGCCTTTATAAAAACAGACAAATGTATATGGAAAATAGCCCATGTAATATAGTTTTTAAAATGAATTACATATGCAGTTACACATCTAGAGCAAGCCATTCAGCCTGCCAGAGAAACCTAGAAAGCAACAAAGGTAAAAGGAGACATGTCAGGAATAGTACCCAGTTTCACTGACTCTGATATCAGAGCAATATGATACGTGAGTCAAAAAGGTCAGTGCTATTTCAGGGAGTATATGTTATAGAGAAGGAGTCGATAGTTCCCCTCTATACACATGATATTGAAACCACACCCAGAACTTGGAGGACAAAGGTTTTGTTTAGAGTGGACCACAATCCTAGCTGCACAGGATGATCATCTGGGGAACTTTTTAAAATATAATAGTAATGCCTAGGCCTAGACCCCAGGGACACTGATTTGATTGATCTGGGCTACAGTCCAGAAATGAGGGTATTTTAAAGCTGTCCCAGGTGATTTTAATGTGCATCCAGGGCTGAAGAACCTGGTCTGGAAAGATCTTGTAGCACTTTTTTCCTTGCCCTTAACTGGTTCTGACTGTTGCTGATTGGCAGGTGTGTATCTTTTTCTTGTAAGTGAGCATAACTTTGTTCCTGCCTGACAGTCTTTAAGTAGAAATACGTTGGCATACACCACAAGTAAGAAACAATGTTAGAGTTAAATCAGAAAACATTTTACCTTAAGCCACAATCAAGTTTGAAGTGTTTTTTCAATGTCTTCTCTGCACCATGGACAATTACGTTAAGTATTGAGCACTGAAAAAGCATGGCTTTATGGCTTCTCAGCAGTGTTCTCTTCACAGTCAGGTCACAGCAATACAAGGAAAACAAATGCACTGGGAACTTAAAATAGGACTTAACTGAGTACGAATTGTATCTTTCAGGTTCTTAGTAGCAACAGAGCTGACTAATTTAGACAGAAAAAGAATTCCTGAAAAGCTACCGTCTAGAAAGCCAAGAATCAGGCTTGAGGCTACAAACTAGGAACATTGCCCCAAACCATACCTCAGAACAGTCCCATGAGAACCCCACTGCTCTTGAGCACAGACTTGGCCAAGCACCAGCTACTTGCACTGTAGTTGCAGGACCCTATAGCTAGATACCCCCACCACTGCTGGCATTCACACTAGAATGGAGTCCTTGTAGGTTTTTTCATATCGCTTTCTACCAAATCAAAATCAACAAAGCCAGGTCACATGCCTGCCCTGAGCTCTCAGGGAGGCTGATAGAAACTGCATCTGGTATTTCCCACTTCCACGATGGGGCATCTTCTCCGTTTTCCACTAAAAGTCATAAGGTGGGGAATTATCCAAACGGAGAAGAATTCTGTTCACTGAAAAGCCAAACCAGAGTTATAAATAACAAAAACGAGGATCTAATCGTTTTTCTGGAGTTAAGCAAAACTATAGGAAATATTTGTCCTGTATTTTACTTCCGTCACAGTTTGCTCAATCTGAGATTGGGACTAACTTCAAGCTTCAACATTAATTCCAGTCTGTCTTGGATTAATTAGTGTCTTAGACACAAAAATTTTATTAAGCATGAAAGCAAAGTTGCTCAGTTCATTCCAGGCATACTAAGTTCTTATGCTGGTTTCCCATAGTGTGCTATGGTATGTTCCTCTATCTAAAATTTGCCAAGTTTCAGTAAGTATCACATGTTTCAGAATATTAATGCATTCTTAATGACATTTGGAATATGAAATAACCCATGCCCATTACCACACTCTGGGCGTTTAGCCTAAATTTTCCATTTGACGTCATAAGTATATCTTATTTTCAGAGGGCACATATGCCAAGAATATACTAGTAAACCAGGAGGTTTAACATGTTTCTGTGGCCTTGAGACATTAACTTGCCCATAAAAGCTTGTGCAGGCTCAAAGACATCTCTAAAATATCTTCTCTTCGCCTATGATGCTTTGATTACTTCTAAAACATTTTCTGGTCTTGTAAATTATAGCTCCTCCTGCCATTTGTTGGCAGACACTTTGAAAAGAGTGGTTAATATATACCTTTTTAGAAACAGATGAATGGTATGATTTCAAACCTACATAGTCACTGTTCAGTACCCTACCCTTATTCTGACAGGTGAACCCAAATCTTCTCTTGGAATATGTTAGGTTATTATCTCAAATACAAAAATCAAGTGAATCTCCAACCAAAGCTTTCTCAAACTTATTTCTTTCAATGAGTAACTTTCTTGGCTTATGAGAAGGAAGGAAATCATGTTGACCCAAGAGCAAGCATCCAATCTAGACCAGAAAAAATATACAGAGTAGTCAATCCGAATGTATGGCTAACAGAAATCATTTTGGGGAATGAACCCAGAATTATCACAACCTGCCTTCCTAATGCAAAACTCTAAAGCTCCCTTCAGAAAAGTAAAACAAGAGTCAGGTTCTTTTAGAAACACAAAGATTATTTCTAAATGCAAAAAGTTCTGGCTTTAAGCAAAAAGTAATCACAATAGGACTTTTGTGAGTTATCAGATGCTATGAATTCTATGTATTTTTCTATGGAGTAAGTGGATGGCTCTCAACAAAATCATAAAGCTATACCTTTCAAAAAAATAAGTTAAGAAACAACACTCTAGAGAATGAAATGAAATAAAATGAAATGAAGAGCTTTCTCCTTGTTCCAAGGGTGGGTTCTTTATCCACCACCACCCAGCATCTAATTCAAACAATGAAAGGTAAAGTCAATTTTTCAAACTCAAAATTTCTCTGGAGTCTCATTTTCTGTATTTCTTAGCTATGATGACACAAATTGCCAACAACCTTATCTTAAAGAAATTTTTGTGAGGGACTGAATTATTCTTCCATTCCTTCCAGAGCAATGTATCTAGAGCAAGATTTTTTAAACCTTTCCAGATGTAAAATTACTCATTTGCTTATGAAACAGGAAATATATCAATTGTAATTTGATTTGCTCACAAAATCATTATGTTTCATTATAGTTCAAATAAACCATTCTGTGTATTAATTGAATTTACATGTAAATGTATAATATTTTCATATAAGTGGAATATTATACTGCCAAACTTTAAGCAGTTTAGCTGGTTTTAATATTTTTGAATTTTGGGGAAGCAGGCAAACTCTTGGGAATAAATGAAACATTGTATGTTAGTAAAACAGAAGGCTATTACATTTTCAAAGCAGAGTCCTTTAGTATAAAACAGGAGAGACATCACAGTTTTCACAAAAGAAGCTCCAAAAAAAAAAAAAGAAAAAACAGTGAGAACAGAATTTTTAAAAATTAAACAAACAAAATCTAGCTTGTATGATGAAGCTGTTTCTGTATGCAAGTACATTCAGTCAGCATCTGTTGCCCAGAAATTTGTACAGGCAGTTTCTGCCTGTTAAGAGTTTTCTTTGCATCTTTTTGCTGACCTCCAAAAATTAGTTTTGTCCCATTTGAGACGTTTCTTTTTGCCTGTTTTCCAACACAGCTCACTTTCTCTCATTAGAAAGAATTATGTGGATGTGTCTGATTCAACTGCAGGGAGGAGCCCTCCCCATCTCTGCTCTGTGTAAATTCCATAACTTTGGTGCCTCCTTGGAGCCTGAAAAACTCTGGCCAGTTCTGCCAGTCTCCTCCACGCCACTCCCTCGCCAGCATCCTGCTGGCTCCTTCTGCAGAAGCCGCTCAGCAGATCACTGCTTTGGTTCTCTGTCTCCTCTGTCTGAATCCCCCGTTGCCTCTTGCTTTCCAGCATAGGTGGTCTTAAAAACAAAGTTGACCAACCCACTAATTACATGTTTAAGTATAATCCATAAGTTTGCATAGCACCCTTTCCCTGCCATTTGATTTATTCATACAACAGACTTTTATTAAAACTGTACAGAAAATGTTAAAGCATGACTCCTGGCCTAGAGGAGCTCCATCTAGCAGAAAAGACTGTCCAAAATAAATTACAACACACAGTGCACACAGCACCAGGGACTGAAGAAACACAGAGAAGGAAACAACTGACTCTCCTGGGAGCTTTAGTTAAGTTTTCCAAAGGAGGAGGCTTTACAACCGAGTCCTGAAAGGTAGATAGAAGTTTATCAGTCTAAGAATTGAAGCACAGTTACATCTGAGGCAACTGCATATTTCAATTGGAATAAATGGGATAGCTATTTTTACATGCATGTCAATAAAGTTTTAGAGGTGCAAATGCAGTCAACCTCAAAATCTCTGTGAGAGAAATTTACACTTCCTGACTCAAAGAAGGGGCATCGATCAGCTTTTGACAGCCCCTCCAGCTTACCTCACTGTCCTGTCAGGAACCTCTCCACACCTTCACCAACAATGATTTAAATAGCTTATCCCTTCTTCCAAGTTTTCAGACCTACCTGTTAACATCCCTCCTTCACACCTGATAAATGAACCAGCAATTCATTCTCATGGAAATACAGCTGTAAGCGTTCATAAATAACAAATTAAAGCTTGCAGTTGCCATCTAGGCTAAAGTAATCCTTAGACTGACTATTGGCAGAGCACTTAGTCATAGCTTATAATGGAACATAGTCCCGTCATATTCAGTTCTAATTTTTGCCTGAGGAGAATTTTCCAGGTAAACATGGACAGCACAGTGCTAAAAATGTCTGAATGTGTGGCATTTTTCAGACCTAATAGCTAACTCGAGTTTGAGGAGGTTATCCATGAATCCTGGTTTTTCTGGTTTTCCTCAAAAACAAAAATTTAAACACGAATGAAACCCCTGTTTCTCTTCTCCATCCCTTCTTTATTTTCCTACCCAACATTGGGAGCAAGTGCTCTCTCCCTCTGATTACTGCCATTCCTTTCTTCAGCCACTACCCTTTGCCTCTCCCACAGTGAGATTTCCCTTGGGCCACTCCAATTTTATTCTACTGATTCTGCCCCTTGAAGATCTCTAATGATCCTAATCCTAAAACAAATGTTCCCATCAAAGCTTAATATTTTATAGCACACTATGTATTGATCCTGTCCACAAGCCATCCTTCTCAAAGCTCCTTCTCTCTTGATTCTGGATGCAGTAGTCTGTCAAACATATGTCACACTCCTACCCTGCAGCCCAGTCTATGCTAGGCACTAGGGGTAGCACCATCCCCACCTTCAAGGAATTTACAGTCTTGTAGAAAGTCAGAAAAGAGCCCAGTTAGAAACAGGCATTGTATTTCATCAGAAGACGAAGTGGGTGTGCAAGGCACAAGGCTAGGATCCTCTCACCCAGTGAGCCAGCCAAAGAAAATGTCCTGGACAATATGTCACTGAGCCAGGCTCAGAAGGTCGAGGTTGAGTTCACAAGGAAGAGAAGGCAGGTAAGGTGTTTCTGGAAAGGAGAATATCTGTACTTCTCCAGTCCTGTTGCCCTGCCTATAGCTCCATCTATTTCTTTTCTGTTTTGGTTTTGGGTATAGAGGTTCAGGCTTCATTTCTCAGTATTTTCTCTACGCACTTCCACTCATTATCAAAGCCTACCTCATAGGTTAACTACCTGCAATATAAGAAGGTGGTCAACTCAGATCTTATTGCCCCAAATCCCCAACTTTCTGCCACATATCACCACATGAAGATCTCCAGCCTGTTGATGTTCTCAGAATCTGGATCATTCACTATCCCCAAAAAATAGCTCTTTCACAGCCTCAGGATTTCCAGCAGTAGCACTACTTCAAAACATTGAGAATAATCTTTTTTCTTTTCTCTTTACTCTGTACCTGTTTTTTCATGCATTTATGAATGAATGAATGAAAGTGCTATTCATCATGGCTTTCCCTCTTCTAAAACCTTTAATGAACTCTCCCTTACCCTCAAAGTAAGGTAAAATTTTAACCCAGATTTAAGATTCTCCAAAATCTGCCCCCTTATTCAATTCCAGCTACCTATGCTACCCACTCCCACCACATGTATATAGCATGCAATGGTTTACAAAGTGTCTTCCCAGTGCATTTTTGTGAACATTATCTCTTTTTATCTACCACAAAATTGATAAGATAGACAGGGAAGACATTATTATTCCTCTCTTTTGGAAGATAAAACCAAGACTCTGAGAAGCAGATTCTATCAGGTCTTCTGATTCTTAACCCACGGTTCTTTCCCATGATGCCACATCATTTGTTATGTTTTGATTTGTTATATAAGTGAAACATCAATTGTTTTACTTGTCATACTCTTGTCAAAGTGTGAGCTTCCAAAAAACAAGAAGAGTGCCTAGGATTTTTTTTCTGTAACTCCTCAGAATATGGCACCTAGTACTGTACCATGTATAGAAAATATGCTGAATAAACGTTTCTTGAAAACAATGTTCTAAAGCATGTGGTTCTGCTTAGGGAAGTTGCAATCCTACTTCCTTGCTTAGATCTCATCACACTCACCTCCTCTGATTAGATTCTCTTAATCTAAATTCGTGCCCATGGCTGACAAGGCCTTTGTGATTGTGCCCTTGCCAACCCTTCTGATTTCATCCTCTCCCTCTCTTTCCTGTCCTTAAAATTAGACATCTTGGCTTTCTTTCTGTTCCTGAAGTTTGCCCAGCTCATTCTTATGTTGGAGTTTTGTGTCTGTTGCTTCCTCAGCTGGAACACTCTGCCCTGGGCCTTCATATGACTCATTCTCACTGCTAGGTCTCGGGACAAAAGCCACCACAGCAGAGAAGCCTTCTTCCCTAGCCATTCTCTAGTTATCCTGTTTTTTCTCTCTTTCGTCACTCTAATGTGCTTTCTTCCCAGAATGTATTCTAATCTAAACTTAGTTGTTAGTTATTTGTGTGTTTATTGCCTATCTCCCCCACCAGGATGTAAACTCTGTGGATCAGAGACATTATCTCTCTCATTCCCCAGTATCTAGATTAGGACAATATCTAGTTGTCAAATGAA
Organism: Plecturocebus donacophilus; assembly: GCA_004027715.1. NCBI lineage: Eukaryota > Metazoa > Chordata > Mammalia > Primates > Pitheciidae > Plecturocebus > Plecturocebus donacophilus. Next base: position 18,726 of record PVKP010024116.1, on the reverse strand, counting down.
TAAATAGCTGAATGAATGAATGAGTGAATGAATATCAGTTTCCTCATCTGTAAAATCGAGGGATTGGAGTAGATAACCTCTCAGGTTTCTCCCAGCTTAATTTTCTTTAATCAAAGCTCTTGTCTTTTCGTGAAATCAGCTGAGGTCCCTTTTTGGATTTTCATCAGGTCTTATTTTCTTTTTTGCTTGACTTTGGTTCCCTTACTGAAGATTCCCATGAGTAGAGAAACAATATTGAGAAGAGGAGAGAATAAGGTCAACTAATATAGTTTAGGTAAAGAACACCTTGCTTCATATTTTGATTGCAGCTGTCTCTCCTGTAGGAGCTTTGTAACAGACTGAAGTTTACACAATCACATTTGCTATCCGCTTTTTGTTTTTTCAATATGTTTGCATTCTTCTCCCAATATACTCCTTTGTTTTCTTTTACCTTGATAAAAATATTCCTAAGGCAGTTATTATTTCTGAGTTTTCTTCAAGGAACAAAGTATATCGACTAAGAAATTGGTGCTTTTCAAATGGGCAATGTTGGCACACGTAATCGGGCAAATCAGTACTTCAACTGCTAGTGACAACTAAAATGTTAATTGTATATGTTTAATGACAATTAAATAATCATTAATAACATTGGAAGTTGTATGCGTTTGTGTCTCATTCTCCTTTATATTGGGTATCCAATAACAGCTGAATTACAATTATTCTTGAAGAATATAAATCATGTTCTCTCTTTGCCCATACATGGCTACACTGACATCTTAGATGTTATCGTTAATGAGCACTTCCAAGGACAAAGAAAAAATTGAAACTAAACTTAGATCAAAATTTAAGAGTTTTGGTGGCCACTTCTGGCATGGAGTGTAGCACAACTCGCATCAGAGCAACTAGGGAGGAAAGGAAAAAACATAAAGACAATGAGGAAGGACAGGGGTTTTCTTCTTGAGCTAAACCTCCTCTCCTGGATACTCTGCTTAGCACCTGCTTAAACTCCAGTTATTTAATTAGAGATAAGATAAATGAATCCCCAAGGCCTACATAAATTAACTTGAAACCTAGAATTCCAAGGACAAAAATTCCCAACTCAAAAGATTCAGAATATGGAATATTTACAGAAAAACTAGAAAAGCTGTCTTCCAAAGATAAACTTTATAAAATAATGCCACCTCACATGCACCAGATTTAATTGATGATCATAAATAATGCTATGAAGTACATTATTATTAAATCTCTTCTCCCTTTAAAGGGGCTGGACAGAAACAATAAAAAAAAAAAAACTATCAAGTCATCTTCAAAGCCGAGATGTAAATATCATAATTAGTTTTGCTCTGGGCCATTTTATTTTCCATGAAACCTTCTCTAGTGATAGAGAAATAATTTATGAAAACAGAAGGAATATTTATTGCAGTCTGCCTCGTGTCATTATTGATCATTTAATTTATAGACTGAATAGTTTATTTCCACCTTTAAGGGGATTTTAAGATCTGTTTTTAAGTCTCATTACTATATTTTAGTTCATATTATCTAAATATATAATCAAAAAAAGGCTTCACTTATTTTCATCACTTTAGGGGAAAAAATTAATATATTTCTTTATCAGAGCTTTATGCTAGAGATTAACATGTTTTTCTTCCAATTATTGTTTCACTGTTTTAAAAATAAATGTGTGGCCAAGTGCCATAGCTTGCGCCTGTAATTCCACCACTTTGGGAGGCCAAAGCAGGTGGATCACTTGAGGTCAGGAGTTCAAGACCAGTCTGACCAACAGGGTGAAACCCCATCTCTACTAAAAATGCAAACGTTAGCCAGGAGTGGTGGCACACGCCTGTAGTCCCAGCTACTCAGGAGGCTAAGGGAGGAGAATCACTTGAACCCAGGAGGCAGAGGTTGCAGTGATCTGAGATCATGCCATTGCACTCCAGCCTGGGCAACAGAGTGAGACTTTGTCTTTTAAATAAATAAACAAATAAAAATATGTGTGTCCAAGTACTGCAACTAAGAATAAGGTACATATATCCTCCTTTCCCATTACTGCTAACTCAACTCAAGAAAACCTCTTTTTATATAACATAGGAAATTATTTCAGCTCTTATAATTATTAAAAAAAACAAATAATAAAAACTAAACATGCAAAATGTGTTATTTTGTAATTATAGATAGATAAGGCTTAAAATTATCTATTTTTTAGATAACAGCACATAAAAATTTATATTTATAAAGAAAAAAATTATTTTAAAGTTTCAAAAATAATATCTCTCTTTTATTTGTATGCTATAAACCCACAAAAGACAATAGCTAACCATGTATTTTACCCCATTTTCTCTCCCAACACTGTTGTCAAGTACAATTTTTAGAAGATAAAATTTTCAAAGCCAATATTCACTGTTATTTTATAATGATGAACCTCAAACTGGAAGGGAAATGAATTGCCCAGGTTAATTCTGTTGTAGTGGCCAATCCTCAGCTAGAGTTCAGGACTCTGCCAGGACTGCTATACACGTCCTCACAGGTGGTGGACAGTACAACTCCAGGGTATACCATTTGTGTATAATACAGTGCTAAATGGCATTCCTTGGCATTGGGCAGTGCGTCACATAACCAACTGTATGTGGTGGCCCTGTTTTAGTGCTGCATTTTAAATATTTTCAAGTCTACTCTGCCCAAGGGGTTCACAGTGAGCAAATAAATGGCCTCAGTGTTTGCTTTTCCCTTATGCTACATAAATAAGCTCTTTTTCTGGATGAGCAGTAATTTCCCTGGGTGGAATAACATATTCAACCTTACTTCTGAGGCATGCAAAATCTCTGCCTCACCTACAGGAAGAGAGTTGTGAATGATGAAGAAGGTGAGGGATCAGGCGGTTTCATACACATGTGTTTTTCCTATAAAGCAGCATATGTTTTTCAGATTGATGTTGGCCAGATTAAATTGATCAGTTCTTTACTTAGAGTAAAAGAAATTTCTGGACTGTCTCAAGTAGAGTGGCAATCAGACAGGCAATAGCCCTGCACTGGAAGAATACCAACCATGTTGATATTTCTAAATGGATGAGGGGGTGTGGGTTATTTTTTTCTCCTAGGAATATGGCAAAGAAGATTGGTGGATATGCACGATCATTTTGTATCCATAAATGAGATACTGGCACTATTCAAATAGGGATGGAAAATATGTCACCTCTGAGGAAACCCCTTGAATGATAGCAGCCCTTTATTCTGAAATGAAGTGTCAAGGACAATCATCCAGGCCTCCTTTCCCTGATTCCTGATGATCAGAAAGAAAGTAACTCTGAAGCTAAAGGCCATACAGGTGAGGTCAAATTTGGTGCTTCAATGCAGTTGCCTCAATTAAACATTGTGCACGTTTCCTATGGGGAACCTCACCTCAAACAAACAGAGCCACTCCCCTCAAACACTGTTTACGTTTCCTCACCTGCTTACCAATCTCCCCAACTCTGCCTCAGTACCCTAGTGAAACCCTACTACCTCTCAAGGCTCAGCTTAAATGCTACTATCTCCATGAAATCTCCATGCCTCCCTTGCCGAGAGCAGTATTTTCTTACCCTGAACTTCCAGAGTACATTGTTTCTTAGTACTACACTAGGCAGAATATGCTTCCACAAATTCTGGTTTCTAGATATATTTAATCCCTTCCCTAATCTGAAAGGACTTAGGGTCAGGCGCTGTTACTTATCCCTTGTCTTTACTTGTCTTCCATCTAAGAGTGCATGAAATGTTATTTTCTTTCTCAAATGATCAAAACTACAATTAATTCAAACCATATAGGATTTGGGGCTGGCTACATTGCATAATTCCAGGGGACCTCATTTTCATTGCTAACAATGTAAATGGTCCCTGAAGTCGTGAAATGCAGTTGCCTCAGAGCTTTAGTCCTTCCACATGCACAGTGGCTTCAAAAATTTAGAATTCAGGTTGGGCACAATGGCTCAATCCTGCAATCCCAGCACTTTGAGAGGCTAAGGCTGAGAATCCCTCAAGCCCAGGAGTTTGAGACCAGCCTGGACAACATAGAGAGACCTTGTCTCAAAAATAAAAAAAGAAAGAAAGAAGAAAGAAAGAAAGGAAAGAAAGGGAAAAGAAAAAAGAGTTCAGAACAAATGGATGCTAGATGCTTTCTGACTCTTCATTTGCAAGCATAAACATTGATATTGCTTCATATTTTTTCATGTTGCTATTAAATGTGCTAGTATTAAGGTTGTTTCAGGGGAGTGATATTTAGGAGCTAATAGATGAGAGAATAAATAAGGCAAGAACGAAACAAAAAGGGCATATTTTTGGTAGGCCTATGAGGGAGTTGTGCCAGAAGGGTAAGCCTCCTTTTCTGTGGAGCCCAAGCCTTTAGACCACACTGAGGGGAGCTGTTTTCACTCTGAAAAAGACTCTTTATTGGCCATAGTTGACTTCATTCATAATATATGAGCCTGAAGAGGAAGCAAGAGGCCAAACCCAGAAGCTGCTCAAAAAAATGATGAAAAACCATATGAAATAGCATATTGCTCTGATATGATTTTTTCCTTCAAATTTAATTGGTTTATCCTTGGAGGACATCCCTAAAATTACATCTCAGGGGCACGGAGAAGTAGCAGAGGAAGGAAAGAATAAAATAAAGTTCAGGGAAGCTGGGTGAAACCGCGCATTTGTTGAGAGTTTGAGGTTATGAAGAGTCTCTTCTTTTCAAATAAGATGGCAGGGCACCAAATATGAGCATTCCAAGGCCCAGAGACATAAAGAGGCTTACCCATGTCACACAGCAGACCTGGGAAGATGACAGCCCAGGTCTCCGGCTGCTCAAGCCTGAGTTCTCACCTCACTTCCTAGTGTCCTGTGATTACCTTGAATGGTTTGCTGTGAGTAGAATGCACTGTACTTTCACAAGGAAAAGTAAACAATAACTGTGCCTTCTGCCTTGTGAACTTCTGATCTAAAATAGGGAAGTAACTGTATTTATGCCCATTATAAATTTATTTTTGTGTGCTATTATTATTCATCTCTAACCTTTCAGATAATCATTCAAGTCAGAAGTTTTGAAGCAGGAGTTGGTAAACTTTTTCTGAATAGGGCCAGATAGTAAATATTTCAGGCTTTGTGGGCCAAGTGTCAAGATCAAGGATATTAGACAGTCAATTTATCTAATTATTTAAAATGTAATCATCTAAAAATTAAAAACCATTCTATGCATTCAAGCAGTGTGAAACTTGGCAGGTCAGATGTGGTCCAAGGGTTATAGTTTGCCAAACCTTGATTCAGAGGATTAAATTCCAAGTAATATATGTTCTTTCAATGGAATACCAGGTTTCACTGGAGCCATCATTATTTTGGAAGGAAATGAAATGCCAAAAGGAACAATTGAGTTGTGTTTGCTTTGGGATCTGTAACAAAAATCTGCATTAGAGAGAAGATAATTCCTCAAAGTTTAACAGAATGAATTAGACAGTAGATTCATGCATACAGAGGAGTCACAAGTTGCAGAGTCAAGGTTTTCTGGGCCACGACCCTAGGAGATACTGAGAGCCAGTAAACCCTTTCTATACTAGCATTGCTCTGACTGCCCATTCATTTCAAAACTTTCTGCCACAAAAGCACCATTAAATTACATTTCCCCTTTTAAAAATAAATAGCAATAAAACTTTCAGGCAGTGAAAAGAAGTGTTTTCCATTCTATTAAACAGAATAATAGGTGTTGCTAAAGTTTTCAGAGGTCTGAGACTTCTCCTCTTATAAAACTCAAGGGAGGAAAAGACATACAAACACATCTACTACCTTAACTCATTTTGTTAAAAGCATGTTATCATTGGCATGTCAGGACTCAGAGGTCCCTTTTCCTGTGGATGAGCACAAATCCCCAAAAGTCCAAACATTTTCAAATTCCTTCCTGAGGTTAAATTAGGGATAACTGGAACAGCTTAACAAATATTATTGACAAGAGAGTACCCCTCCGGGAAAGAGTGTCCAACTCCTGTGCTGAATGGCAGGAAGCATATCAAAAATAAGACAAGATTTCCATTATTCTCTCTGCCAAGCTTCAAAGGGGGCTGACTTTCCTGGAGTCTAGGACAAAATCTGAGTGTTAGAGAGATTCGGGTAGGTCCACATTAAGAGACAGTGACTCAGAAAGACTGTGATTAGCTAACTTGAATGTGGAGTAGCTTAATCCTTCAGACTTTCATTCACCCACCTAATCAACCTCCCTTGTTTATCCTGGATGCAGAGACTTTCCTTATAGGTTTCTTAGAGTATTCAGTACTACTCTTTGTTAGCATCATCTACTCAGGACTTTCCTGAGTGCTTTGGCACACCATACTGTTATCTATTGGCTTGCTGGTCCTCTCTCCTTTCCTGCATATTAAGGGCATTCATGTATTTGGAACATATTTAGCTAATTGCATGGGAAGTCTCATAGCTCCTTTCCTGATCTGGCCAATTACCATTTAACAGCACCTGATACATGACTTCCTGGTGGCCCATAAGGTGGACTAAAAATGCCTTCAAGACCTGCAATAATTCAACTAAATTCCAAGTGATGGAATGGAATTATGAAGATGCATCCTCTATCTCCAAATAATGAAAAGTTTAAAAAATTACTACACCAACTGAAGGAATATAACAAACATAAGTGAGACTGCCATTTAATATATGTGAAGTGTAATCTGACTGGTCCCAAGATAAGATAGCAGGAGTCTTAGATCTTACTGCCCATCTCCATTCCTACTAACCCAGTGGAACCATAGTCCTCAATATCAGGCACTGAGCTAGACTCTGGGGTCACAGAAGAAGCTAAGCCATTGGCCTTAGTAGTAAGGAACTCAAAGATGGAGAATAAAACTGAAGCCAGCAAATAAATTATTATAATACATGAGTAAATTATATTATAATGCACGACAGAGGAATATCTGGAACAAAGCAGGCAGTCTACACTGTTGTGACACTGCTTTGCATGGCACATGCCACCAAACTTTCCCTTGGCTAAGAGGCATTCAACACTCATCCTCTTAGTAATTCCCTTCAGGACCTCTTCCCTGATTGGCAAGATCCCTACTAAGACTGTTGCTCCTGAGGGACAGGGGCTAGACCACTGTATTAGTCCATTCTTACACTACAATAAAGAACTATCTGAGACTGGGTAATTTATAAATAAAATAAGTTTAATTGGCTCATGGTTACACAGGCTGTAAGGAAGCATGTCTGGGATGCCTCAGGATGCTTACAATCATGGTGGAAGGTGAAGGGGAAGCAGGCATATCTTACATGTCCAGAGCAGAAGAAAGGTTGGGGGAGTGTTACACACTTTTAAACAACCGTATTTCATGAGAACTCTATAATGAGAACAGAACCAAAGTAGGAAACCCACCCCCATAATTCAATCATCTCCCACCAGGCCCCACTGGAGATTACAGTTCAACATGAGATTTGAGTGAAGACACAGATCTGAACCACAGTATTCTGTCACTGGCCTCTCCCAAATCTCATGTCCTTCACACGTTGCAAAATCTAATTATGCCTTCTCAACAGCTCCCCAAAGTCTTAACTCATTCCAGCATTAATTCAAAAGTCTCATCTGAGACAAGGCTAGTCTCTTCCATCTATGAGCATGTAAAATAAAAAAACAAGTTAGTTACTTCCAAAATACAATAAAGGTACATGGAAATACCTTTGGGTATTTACATTGGGTAAGTACATCCATTCCAAAATGAAAAAAACAGCCAAAAGAAAGGGGCTTCAGTCCCCATGAAAGTCCAAAATCCAGCAAGGTATTAAATCTTGATGCTCCAAAATAATATCTTTTGATCCCATGTTTCCCATCCAGGGCACACTTGTGCAAGAGTTGGTCTCCCAAGACTTGACACCTCTACCCCTGAGGTTTTGCAGGGTACAGCTTCCACAGCTGCTTTTATGTGCTGACATTGAGTGGTTGTGGCTCTTCCAGGTGCATGGTGTAAGCTGTCATCTACTATTCTGGGATCTGGAAGACGGTGTCCCTCTTCTCACAGCTGCACTAGGCAATGCCCCTGTAGGGACTCTGTGTAGCAGTTTTAACCACACATTTCCCCTCTGAACTGCCCTGGTAGAGGTTCCAGATGAGGGCTCTGCCACTGCAGCAGGCTTCTGTATGGACATCCAGGTGTCTCCATACATCCTCTGAAATATCAGTAGAGGCTTCCAAGCCTCAACTCTTACACTCTGTGCACCTGCCAGCCAAACACCACATGGAAGCCACCAAGAATTATGGTTTGCACCTTCTGAGGCAGCCACCTGAGCTGTACCTTGGTCTGTTTTAGCCACAGCTTGGAGCTGGAGTGGCCAGGATTCAGGGAGCAGTGTTTTGAGGTTGTGGAGGACAGTGAGTCCCTGGCTTGGCCCACAAAACCATTCAGTCCTCCTAGGCCCCCAGGCCTGTGATGGAACCTTTGAGATCTTTTCCCCCATTGTCTTGATTATCAGCATCTGGCTCCTCTTTACTTATGCCAATTTCTGTAGTCAGCTTGAATTCCTCCCCTGAAAATGGCCTTTCTTTTCTACCACATGGCCAGGCAAATATTCTAAACTTTTACACTCTGCTTTCCTTTTAAATATAAGTTCCACCTTTGGGTCATTTCTTTGCTCACACATATGAGTATATGCTGTTAGAAGCAGCCAGGCCAAATCTTGAATGCTTTGCTGTTGAGAAATTTCTCCCACCAGATAACCTAAATCATCACTCTCAAGTTCAAAGCTCCACAAACCCCTAGAGCAGGGGCATAACGCCACCAGTCTCTCTCCTAAAGTATAGCAAAAGTGACCTTTAGTCCAGTTTCCAATAAATTCCTCATTTCCATCTCAGACTTCTTCAGCCTGGACTTCACTGTTTATATCACTAACAACATTTTGGTCACAACTATTTAACAAGTCTTTAGGAAGTTCCAAACTTTCCCTCATCTTCCTGTCTTCTTCTGAGCCCCTGCAAACTGTTCCAACCTCTGCTCATTACCCAGTTTCAAAGTCACTTCCACATTTTCAGGTAACTTTATAGCAGTATCCCACTTCTGGTGCCAATTTTCTGTATTAGTCCATTCTTGCACTGCTATAAAGAAATACCTGAGACTAGGTAATTTATAAAGGCAAGAGGTGTAACTCTCACACAGTTCTACAAGCTTTACAGGAAGCATGGCTGAGGATGCCTCAAAAAGTCTACAATCACGGCAGAAGGCAAAGGGGAACCAGGCACATTTTACATGGCCAGAGCAGAAGGAAGAGAGCAGGGAAGGTGCTACACACTTTTAAACAACCAGACCTCATGAGAAATCTCACAAGAACAGCACAAAAGCAGGAAATTTGCCCCCATAGTCCAATCACCTTCTAATTATAATTCAGTATGAGATCTGGGTGGAGACACATATCCAAACCATTTCAGCTACTTTGTTAATCATTGTTCCTTCACCCCCAGGACCCAGCACAGTACCTAGCACTGCTTAGTCACTGACTATTGAATAAACGAATTAATATGATAAAAGACTCTGTAGAGTAGGTAGCATTTGAACTAAGACCCTGAAGGATGGATTTGAACTTTGCTAAGAAGAGAAAAGTGTGGGAGTAAGAAACAGGACCTATGCAAGAAATGCAAAGGTCTTGCATGCTACTACCACTGTAAGAAGTTCATATGCATATATACCCAGGATGGGCTGAAGGAAAGTGATAGGTAATCACACAGAAATGTAGGTTGGAATAAGCATGTAAAAAATCTTGCATGCCAGAACTTTACCCTAGAGGAAACAGAGAATCACTGATTTCTGTAAATAAGACATAACAAAGTTAGCCAGCTTCATTTTCTTCCAAATGGTAACCAACAGCAGGATGGAAAATGAATTGAAGGTTTCCTGGGCCTGGGCCAAGCACTCCCAAGGCCTTCTCCCCAGGCTTTCTCCCTCTGCTTTAAATCTAACGCTTGCTCTCTCTTTAATGCCCCCCAGTGACCATTTCACATTTTCTGGCAAATTTGCTATTATTTTAGTTACTATGAAATGAGTTTTTATGCCATGACCTCCCTCTGACATCTGGGGATGTATCACTGTGCCTCCTATATTCTTTCCACTCCCATAATGAATATTCTAAGCAAGGAATGTGACTCGGGTACAGCCTCTTGGTTGGCAGGGGTTTTATCATCCTTCACACAGCAAGACCTTGTGAAGATGCAATCATATCAATTAGGACAGCAGAATCGAGGCAGGCACATTTCTACTGGCATAAGCACAACTACCTGGACAAACACCAACACCCCATGCATGCCACAATGCCAGGCCTGCACATTTCCCACAGTACTGCAGACAGCCCCTTCCACAGAAGTCATTCCAGCTCCAACAGCATCTCCATGGGTGAGCTGGTCTCCTGCCATCCTTCAGGGCTCCTCAGTGTTTGGGAGGTCGTTGTTATTAGGGCCCCTGCTCCAGCATATTTTATATAAACAGCCAATCCGCTTCCATCGACCCTTCTTCAAATCCTTCCTGCAAGGAGTCTGCAACCTCTGCCTGCTGTTCTGTTTGAATGCATGCTTTGGAGAAGAACAGTGACAACATACCCTTGAAAGAGAAACCAGAGAGTCCAGAACAGCAAGAAAAAAGAGAAAGGTGAGCTGGCCAAGATTTTAAAAGAGTCACAGCTCTGAGAATAACACTATAGGCTTAAAGATAAAAACCATTTTTGTCTAATAAAGGGATTATCATGTAGTATTTATGTGTGGATTTATGGTTAAAAGACAGGAAACCTCCTTTTACTCAGTAGGAACTAAAACCACAGCCCTCTTTGCAAACAAACAGGAACAACACTGATTCTAAAGAAGCAAGAGTGTAATTCAGGGCTCTGTGTTCAAATATAAGCCCTCAGTCCTGCTGTTGACCCTGTGTAACCCACATCCTGGACCCCAGCACAAACCCCCACCATCCTTCTGCTCCTTTCCAGTCCACTCTCCTCTTGTCCTGCAATGCTGCCCTTAACCTGCTTGAGCTTTACCTGATTTTACACTTGGCAAATGCCTTTCGTACACCAGGCATCCCATCTATCCTCTCATTTTTTTAAAAAATATCTTTCTCCTTTTTGCTTTGTTGAGAAAACTCTTAGCCTCAGTACTTTAAAAATAAGAGAACAAGAGTCCAGAAATAATTTACAGGCCACTGGAACTAAAAGGATTTTGTGGCAGCCTTAATCCAAATCAAACCAGTGCAGACAACATAAATATCTCTTCAGTTCTTTACAAATAAAAATATCAGCAACACTTCACATATTCACAGGGTACACAATAAGGACAACTCTTTTTTTTTCTACAGCTTTATTTGGCTTTTTTTGTACTAATGAAAATCAGACATTGGAAGTAATGCTGCTTTATGTTTGTAATAAAACCTCATTAACTCAGATGCAACTAATTTATAACTTGTGATAATTTTACCACAACAGGGCTGAATTTGCCTATGTGCAATATATGATTTTACTAAGCAAATTAATAGTCTAAATTAAATTTTAGAAAGATTATTTAACTTCCCCAAACAAAGTACTTTAAGGACATTATTAGTAGGCATTTGCATGCAGAAAAAAGAAAATTAAGACTCATACCTGGCTAAAGCTCCAGACGTCTCCTTCCTAAAATCCTTGAATACAAATGGGTTTCAGAATTCAGAATTTTTCAAGGTTTAGGAAGTTAATGAATTTCACATATGTATTATATTATATTGTGAGTTGTGTCTGAGGCAGTACCCAGTATTCACACTGTATGAATATTTACGTTAAATGAGATAAAAGTTATGCATACCCTTATATCGCCTTAGGTCAGATTGTTCTATTAAGTAAGTTTAGGCAGGGTCATATTTTGCCAACAAGCAAATCATGGAAATAACTTCTACTTTCCAGAGCTCTGGGGTGTCAGATGTGGATACAGGTTGAGGACCTGTGCTGAATTATCCTTTTATGAAATAAGAAGTCCTTCAGTTAATGAATATGGGGCAGTTCAAAGGACAAGCTTGATAAAAGTAAAATTGTGATGATTTCAGTAACTGAAATTTTCATTCTCTCAAACCAGTCTTCCATAAGATGTATATCCTCAGTGGTCATTTACATTGCATATAACAACTTGGATCTAAAGAAACATCCTTTGTGATCTTTCAAAGTAGATGAGGAATTAAAAATTGCATTCAGACATTTAATTGCTTCCAGAGATGACCACAACTATGCTGAAAAAGCAAGGTCTCAGAACCCAAAATAGGTCTTACATTCCGCAAACATTTGTCACAAGTGGATAACCCCAAGCTATCTTCATTCTTCTAACCATGGGCTACACGTGCCTGAAGAATTGTTGCAGATTTCAATCTCTCCACATGCCTGACCAAATCTCACATCATTAATTGTAATGAATATTCAAACAAAAATCAAATTAAGTCATCCCACACACCCCTGAAAATGCCTATTTTAATAAAGATAGCCATCAGAATTAAATTAATTTTATTTCATCAGAATGAAAATTAAGTTTCAGGAGAGAAGCTACTCTTGGTCCGACAAGAAAAATTTGGTGGGAATTCACACTGCTCACTACTGAGAATGAACTGAGGGCCTCCTGAAATTTTGGTGTCTTTGTTTACACTGTATTTCCTATTGATCAATCTATCAAGTGAACTTCCCAGAACAGAAAATAATTAAGCTAAATATAAAGTTACAACAATAGCTAATATTTCCCCTGAACAGTTTTCTGCTGATTCTCTGAAAAAGAGGCTTGGGGAAATTAGTATTTATTGTTTATCTCTTTATCCATTCCTTTATGTTTATCTAGAACATAAAATTAGGCATCCAGTAAGACGATCCAAATGATGCTATTTCATACGAATTTTTTATCTGGTTTCTCTTTAAAACATTGTGCAGGAATTTTTCAATAACCTGTTCTTGCTAAGTGAGTTTCCCCCTTTCAGGTTTGTCCTCATCAGAGACCACTCTTTTAAAAAACCTTTCAAAAATATTTACTTTTTTATTTTTTCCTTCACTGACAATACAGTTGTAAGCTTAAAATTGTTTGTTTAATCAGAGATCAGAGATTATACTAGAAATTTTCATAAAGCAGGAATTTGGAGAGTATTTTTCCATTATTGTCCATGTGTATATATCAACCTTAATTCACCAGTGGAACTGGAGGTCATTATTTCTGAATTTGCATATTAAAAATAACATCTACCCATAAGGGAATATCTTTAAACCACAAATGCCAGAAATAACAATTGTATTAAACTGCATTTCATGAATACATAATAAAGTTCAATTTACCACTATTTATCATGTTACTTAAATTAAATCTATAATGGAAAAGAGATTTAGTTCTGTTTTTAAAATAACAAATTCCTTTCTGCCAATTGCATAGGGTTTATATTAGCTCCAATGCATCCACGTCAATTTATTTATTTTTTGCTTAATGACTATCACATACTATTGTTGAGATCCTGGGGGACAATTCACATCCTTTTATCTGTTTTTGAAAGCATAAAGAGACATGTACGTGTATAATTATATTTAAAATTACTATGATTTCAGTTACATTGATTTATAAAATCTGAGACTTTTAAAAAGTAGTATTATAACACATACATAAATTCTCACCCCTTCATAAATCCTCCAATTTATATTTGTATACTTCACTCGGGTTTTGACATACCTGTAGTTGCTAGAAAAAATCACTGTGGAGGCAGACAGAGGTATTTTCAGAGGTAAAATTTGTGTTGTACCCATGCATTCATATGTAGAGAATTGAGAAAATCAGCCAAAAATCCAAGATTAACAGTTGCCCATTTCAACTACCTGCACATCTTGGCAGAAGGAGAAGGCAAAAGAACCCTGGAAGGCCTTGAATTATCAAGATATTAGGTATTGCTGAAGAAAAAAGAATTCACTGCTAATTCTACATTCAATTCATTAATACCCTTTATGTGGGTTTGTCCAATAGTTTTAACATGGGCAAGCCTGTCCCGTTATATCTCCAACTTAGTAAATGGCTCCATTATCTAACCACCCAGACCAGAAATCTGAGAATGTCCCAAATGACTTCCAGTTTCTCTCCTCCTACAATTAGTCACCAGGACAAGACCTCTACATTCTATTCCACAACATTTCTCCATTCCATCTTCTCCCTGGCTAAGCCCACTCGGCAACTGCCTAAATTCCAGCTTTCTTGATCTTTCTCCTGGACTACCTCATTGGTTTCCTAGCTGATTTTCCAAGTGCTACTTTGGCTCCCTTCTAACCCTTTCTCCATTTTGCTGAGTTCTCATTTTTAAATACATATGATATTGCTACACTCTTGCTTAAAACCCATCGCTAACTAGACCAAGGACAAACATTTTATTATAGCTTACAAGGTCCTCTATGGTCTTGTTCTTGCTTTGTCACCAGCTTTATCTCTTACCAAATTATCCTCCAAACAATCCCAGGCTTTCACAAAGATTGGTCACATTTACCAAACTCTAGATTACCTCTTCTGAATCCTCTTCCCAACCAGGCCCTGACTTTTGGGCTTTGTATTTTTCTCTGCCTTGTCCAATTTTAGCAAGAATCCTGCTAAGTCAGTAAGCAGAAGCCCCCATCCTCAATATCGGATCACCCCTGACATCTGATCAGATTTCCCATCCTCCACCATCTCCCAGGTGATGTCTGATCACCATGGCCTGTCTTCAGCAAGAATCTAATTTGATTTAGACAGAATTCTTCTTACCCCTGATGTTTCTTTTCAATGATTTTCCATCCACTGATCCCTCTCCCCCTGCTCCTTGACTATAAATTCCCATTCCTCCTTGTTGTATTCAGAGTTGAGCCCAATATTTCTCCCCTGCTATCATATCACATTATGGTGGTCCCTACACCTATCACAGTGGTCCTAAATAAAGTCTGCCTTACCATCCTTAACAAGTATCATGCATTTTTTCATTAACAGCCTCACCAACCTATGACTGGCCATAGTGCAGCCCTTCCCAAATGTTCTCCCTCTGTGTGCCCACACTTGGCATTTATCAGGACTCAGCTTAAGTCTGACACCTCCCCAAATCTTTCCTAGTTCCCCTCTTGCCCCATGTAAAACAGCACCCTCTTCATCCCACTGATTTCCCATGCATACTTCTAACTTAATATCTGGTAAAATATATTGTACTCATTTTCTTTATCTTTGTGGAAGGGGTTGTGTCTTATTTATCATTTTATCCTCTATGCCTGGCATATTTTGAGGCATACAGTAATGGTTTAATCAAGAATTGTTTTGAAAATTCAATAGAACCTAGGATATATGTTTATTCATGACTTCAAGGACCCGTCATGCTAAGGCAGGAATCTTTTCTGGTAGGAACAAACAAACTTTTGTGGAATATCCTCCAGCAGCCCTAAAGTATATTTTCTAATGAGCATCATATCTAAAACCCCAATGCAAATGCATTTCCTTTGGCGGCGTTTAATGACCACCTTTTTGCTGTTGCATATCTTGAAAATGTACAGTTACTACACAATACTTATCAGGTGGTAGGTTTATCACCAGAGCAGCGCTCAAAAAAATTCTTGAAGAAACAGCTTCCCAGCAGCTAACTTCTCCAAAGTCTCCTTTAAATACCAAATGAAGCTGGCTGATGAGGCGCTTCCACTAACACTCATTGCTTCAAATGGATGCTGCGGCAGACAGTCATCACTACTGACAGGAGTCTGGAACTGTCCATAGAGGACACCAATGGTTTACATAAGGCCAGAGAGAACTTTCCCTTTCACAACAGCTGTGTGACACATCAGAAGTCCCCTTAACAGATTAGGAAGTTTAGGCAAAAAGCACAGAGAAAACTCACCCAAGCTCTGACATGATCAGATTAAGATAGGGAAGGCAAGCTTAGAATACAGTACCCAAAGTTTTTAAATCCAAATAAAATATCTGTTATATGAATATGAGTGTATATTGGGAGATAATCAAGCCAAATATTTCAAACTGGAAATATGAACTTCATAACCATGGTGGTACAAAGTTTAGAATTAAAATTAAAGTTGCCCTTGGAAAGAATAGTTCTCATCACATACTCGAGAGAAAGAATAAGCAAAGATAATAGTAGAGAAATCATATTTGGATTAGATTGTACTCTGAGTGAAACAAAGAAGGAAAATACTAAACTAAGTATTTCTCATCCCAGAGCCCGCATTTTATCAAAAAGTAAAGAAAGAAATTACCACATGATATATGTTTGGTCAGATTTGTTTTTAAATCAGCATAACAAACTTTTCTTCTAAACAGAACAAGCAGAAAGCCAGACTTTGAGAAAAGAAAAATGTATTCAAATCTAAAAAATATAATCTTATAATCTAAAAGAGAAAACACTGATATAATGTTCTTACAGTTAAGAATGTGCATATAAATTTAGTATAAACAGAATTGAACACATTAGCTGTAAACGCTATCCAATTTATATTAAGCAGTGTATCTTCTTCCTTAAAATAAGTACTCAGCAGGCTACTTTCTCACCTCAAAGGTGAAACTCAATTGCAGGCTTCAAGATAGCTTTGACATGAACTTGTATATCAGAAAAGTAGAGAAATACCACTATAATCATGTTTAACCTTTTAAAGCTGTGATTGAGAAGTGGCATTTGGGCAGGATTTAAACTTGGCTTTGTCCACGGCAAATATTAAACCCACTCCAGTTCTCTCCTAGCCTTATTTTTTTTCTCGTTAGTTAGATGTCACATAGGAAATGAAATTATTATAAACATATTTAACTTGTTTAAATAACTTTAAAAACATAGCTTAAAATCAGTGGGTTTCAAAATTCAATAAATCCTCTCACTTATTAGTTACAGAATATAGTTGTATTTAACCTAATAAACTTAAAAACATGGCTTTAAGGAATATTCTTTCTTGGCAAGAATTAAATTGGCTTGGCTAATTTACATTGTTTTAAATTTAGAGAGAATTGTGTACTGACTCATGATTACAATACATAAACTATTTCCATGAAATGGTCTGAATTAACCTCCTTGCTATTTATATAAACAGCATATCATTGCATGCACTGCAGTCTATTAGATGGGAATTTTTTAAGTTAGCAAATTATACTTGTAATTTAATCTCTAGCTAAATACAAAAATAAGAAAAGTTTAGTATTTCATTATGTTTTAAATGATAGAAACTCATCGTTTCTATGTGTTTTAATATATCAAAAGTAGTTGTTAGTGTCAAACGTTAAAGCAAAGTGATATGGTATTTGAGTATATATTTATAAAGCTTATAAAATCAAAGGCAGATAAAGTATAGATGAAGTGATGACTGCCAAATTAGTTCGTATATAATTAATGTATGAGTTGGGCCCCGAATCTTCCTGAGCTTATTGCTTAAAAGTGTATCTAATGATAACATTCATGCTAAAGGCCCCTGTGAAGACTTAGGGCTAGTCTACAGTTTTCACCTATCAATCAGGAACTCCATCCTAACACTGTTACTAGTCATTTTCTATGCAATCATGAAGAAACTACCTCAACTCAAAATAAGGCAAAAGCACTCAAGATTAAACTTGTTAAAATCTGACAACAAAGAAGTTTTGAAGAATAACAGGTATATAAAAGTGGTCAAGGAAAAACACTAAGAGAATCAATTACTATGATTCTTTAAGCAAACTGTTGGTAATAAAATGACAATTTGACTTTAAAATCTAATGTAGATGATGGGGGTGTGGCAGGATGGATGCAGCAAACCACCATGGCAGGTGTATACCTATGTAACAAAACTGCACGATCTGCACATATACCTTAGAACTTAAAGTATAATGTTTCAAAAAATGAAAAATAAATAAATAAATAAATGAAATCTATATTCACAGGAAAAAAATCAAAGGGAGGTTTTAAGCTATAATGTTTTATTTTACAAATCTGTATTGTATCTTAAAATGGGATTTTTAATACCTATGTTATTTGGCTGTTTATATACTCTACACCCCAAATCTCCTTTTCTACCGCAGATAGCTTCAACAAAAATATTATTTTCAGTCACTGTCATGTTTGGCTCATAGCGTTCCAAAAATAACTGGATCAAAACAAAGCATTTGGTTGCACTCTCAAACTTGTTTCTCCTTAATCTTTCCCCATCTAAGGAATGGTATCACCACCCACCCCGCTCATAAGCCAAACATTTAGGAATCATTCTTGGGTCAGTTTTCTCTCACTTCCCAAATTCCAGTCCATTGCCAAGCCCCACCTCCAAGATGTACCCCTGGATATTTACTCCATGGGCCTTAGCCCCAGCCGCCATCGCTGCTGCCTGGAGCACTATAGTGGTGTCCTCTTTGTTCTCCTTTCTTGCTCAATTGCCCCACTGCTGTCCATTCTCCACACAGCGAAGTGAATTTGGCTAAAAGTACCTTAGTTGTTGGTCCTCTGCTTAAAGTCCTCCAGTGACAGCCGGGCGCAGTGGCTGACGCCCGTATTTCCAACACTTTGGGAGGCCGAGGTGGGCGGATCACGAGGTTAAGGGATCAAGATCATTCTGGCCAACATGGAGAAACCCATCTCTACTAAAAATACGAAAATTAGCTGGACATGGTGGCACGCACTTGTAGTCCCAGCTGCTTGGGAGGCTGAGGCAGGAGAATCGCTTGAACTCGGGAGGCAGAGGTTGCAGTGAGCCGAGATCGGCCACTGCCCACCACACTGCAGCCTGGCGACCAAGTGAGACTCTGCCAAAAAAAAAAAAAAAAAAAAAAAAAAAA
>PVKP010024115.1:7850-35478 GCA_004027715.1 Plecturocebus donacophilus | reverse complement strand
GCTTAGTCTGTGTCCAGGGTCGGGGCTCAGTGTGTGTCCAGGATCAGGGCTCAGTCTGTGACCAGGGTCAGAGCTGTCCATTACCAGGGCCAGGCTCATTTAGAGACAGCCCCCTCATACTTGGCTGCCACCACTAACCTGACTGTTCACAGCATGCTGCCACCACATCATGAATATTAAAAATGGGAACAGCAGCCTCTAGTTCAGTGCAGAGATTAGGTTCCTCATGAGTAGAAAGGGGACAGGGCACACAGTGTGTTTGAAAGGACAGACCCCTATCCCATCACTGGCAGTTTGGCTCTTTAGCAGGCCTGGGTTCCTAGCACATTCCTGCTCCTCAGGGCCTGTCTTAGCCATTCAAGATCCAGGGGTCACCTAAGTAGTAGAAGCCATTCTAGGGAAGCAGGAGAAAGAAGAATGGGGTACCCAGGAAACAAAAGAGGCTGCGGGGGGCTCAGGGAGGCAGGGAGTCCCGCCTGATGCTTGGAAGGGGGTATGGGAACAGTAATAGCATCCCTTGTCCCAGGCGCCCGGAGCTGCCAGGAGGGCTCTCAGCAGGGCAGATGGAGAAGCAGCCTGCGAGACCCTCCCTGCTCCCCGGGGGCCTGTGGGCAGCAGGGGAGGCCAAAGTCCTTCCTTCCAAGAGCTCTTTACATAAGTGCTTGGAAAGACCAGGTCTTCTTAAATCGTCTCCGTCTCTGTGACCCTGACCGCAGGCAGGCAGCTGGGCCAGCGTGCACAGGAAGCCGGACAGAGCGTTCCCAGAAAGGCCACGGGACTGACGCCTGTGGGTTTCCATCGTGTTTCTGGAGGAAAGGGGAGGCTTAAAAAAAAAGTACTGAGTTAGAAAAAACAAGAAAGTATTTCCAGACAGTAGCAGCTCTGCTAATGGCCTAGAAAACAAGCTGGGACTAGAGCATGGGGAGGGAACGTGCTGAGACTGTGCCCTGGGTGGGTGGGAGTCCGTCAAACCGCTCCTTTGGGGGCTGGGCTGAGGGGCTGGGCCCTTTCTCTGGAGGGAAATGGATCTGAGCTGTGGGAGGGACGCCCGGGCTGAGGAGGCCCCAGGGGCGCTACCTTACAGCTCCTCACTGACCCACTGTCTTTCCTTCCTCAGATCCTGATCTCCGGGAGGGACAGATGGCCAAGCTCTCCCCTTCCAAAGCAGGCCCTGCTCCCCCAGCAGCCTCCCGCCCGCCGAGGGGCCCAGCCCCCAACCCACAGGCAGGGGCATCCCTCCCTGCCGGCCTCAGGGAGCGAACGTGGATGGAAACCACAGGGATTCCGGATGCCAGACCCCACTTTATACTTCACTTTTCTCTGCCGAGTTGTTTTGTTAGTGGTTTTTATTTTTTATATGTTGGCCATACCACAGAGCTAGATTGCCCAGGTCCGGGCTGAATAAAACAAGGTTTTTCTACTCTGTGGCTCTGCATGTGGCCTGCTGGCTGGCCAGCCACGGCTAGTTTGGGCTTGGGGGATGTCCTTGGGCGTCATCCTTCCCCTCGCCTGTTGTGGAAAGGGCAGCCACCACCCGGTCAGGACCACAGCAACCTTGAGGGCCCCAAGCCCATCGTGGAAACCCTCTGGGGTGGAGTCTTTGGCCAAGCCCGATACATGGGAAGAGGACCACATCCGGCCAGGGGAGGGCCCCGCAGTGGGGTGGGCGGTGCCAGCCTGCTCTCCCTGCTTGGTCCCTGCTCCTGTCTGGGCTCCTTTGCCCTCTGCGACTCCTCAGCCTTCAGCCTCACACTCCCACTGCCCCTATCCCAGCCCTCTCACACCGTTCGCTCTCCGCCAGCCACCCACAATTGTTAAGTCCCCCTTACAATTGCAGGCTCCAGAATTCAGTCTCTCAAAGGCCAGGCGCTGTGCTGGGCACACACAGGAGCATCGCAGTGCCTGCTCTTAGGGAGCACGCAACCACAGGGAACGGGGAGCACACAGTGCCCAGTGAGGCTGAACTTAGGGGCAGCCGGGAGCCTTCACATGGGAGAGGGCCTCCTTCCAGGCAGGGAGGAGAGAAGAGGATTCTTGGCAGAGAGACAGCCTTGAGCAGAGGCTATGGGGTGGGCCTGCAGTCCGACAGTGTGAGTGGGAGATGGAGGGAGGCCCCGTGGCCCTGCAGCCCCCATCCCCTGCCCTGGCTGTGGCATCCCAGAGGTCCTGGACACTGGGATGGACCAGGAAGAAGCAAGAGGGTTCTACCTCTCCGCCTCCCCCGACCAGCGAGCCCTCAAAATGCCTCCGGACCCAGCTGCCTCCCTGTGGGAGCAGCACCAGTAAGAAAGGGAAAGAGACATTGTCCAAGTGCCAGGGCTCTGGGTTCCAGGCCAGTCCTCCTGCTCACTGGCTGTGTGACTGTGGGCAAGTCAGACTTCACCTCTGGGCCTCAGTTTCCCCATGAGTTAGATGGGAATGCCCTCCTGCTCAGCTCCCACACTGACTTAGAGTTGATGAGCTGCTGCTGCAGTGGGGGCACCGGGAGAGCTACAGGGTGTTGGCACCCACCCCTCCAGATCTTGGCAGCCCCAGCACATTTGCAGAGGTCCTCAAGGAGGGGTCCCCTGCTTTTGGCTCTGATGGGATCCTTTCCTCAGGGTCCCTGGTAGCAAGGAGGTTTTCTTTTTTGTTGTTGTTTTTGTTTGTTTGTTCGGTTTTTGTTTTGTTGTTGTTTTGAGACAGAGTTTTGCTCTTGTTGCCCAGGCTGGAGGGCAATGGTGCTATCTTGGCTCACATCTCTGCCTCCCGGGTTCAAGCGATTCTCCTGCCTCAGCCTCCTGTGTAGGTGGGATTATAGGCATGCGCCACCACGCCCAGCTAACTTTGTATTTTTAGTAGAGACGGGGTTTCTCCATGTTGGTCAGGCTGGTCTCGAACTCCTGACCTCAGGTGATCCACCTGCCTCGGCCTCCCGAAAGGAGGTTTTCTGATGCAGTAGAGGGAGGGCTTCTTGGAGCCACGCTATGCTTCCAGGAGGGGAGCCCTTGGGCCACTCACCAGCCCAGGCAGCAGGGTGGAATGGGTGTGGATGCAGCCCTCTCTCGCCCTCCCTCCCCAAGTCTGGCTGGGATTTAACTCTGTTGATGGGGTAGGTGCCACAGCTCTGCCACTCTCCCTCTGGGGCTGGACCAGGAGGACTGAGAGGAATACGGGCACATGCCTGTCATTCTGCCCCGGCCCTTGCCCGTGTGCCCCCAAGATGCCATCCTTATTGCAGCCCAACCTCTCTCCATTCTAGGTGCTCCCTGGGGTGAGCTGGGGAGGGATCAGACAAGGCCAACCAATTCCAGACTGTCCGGAGGCCCTCATGAGGTAGAGGCAAAAGTCCTCAATTCTCAGGTCAGAAAACTGAGGCCTGTCTGAGACCACAAGCTGGTTCAAGGCAGACACAGTGCTGGAGCTCACGTCTCTAAGCCCTAGGCCAGGGCCGGATGCCAGGTGTGTGCAGTTTTCTGGGGAGATCTGTACCTGCAGATGTTCAAGGGGGGCTCTGGCCCTGAACACAGAATTGGGTGAAAGGAGAGAGGAAGAGTAGCTTTTCCAAAAAGAAGCACATCATAAATTGTGGAGAGGTGGGGAACACACAAGGAGATGCCCAGACACCGTGCTCCCACGTGCACACGGACCTTTGGCCTGAAGGTCAGGTTCTAGGGGCTGGTGGATGTCCCCATACCTGCCTTCAGACTGAGGACACCTGGGCCAGCCCTCACATGCTGGGAGGACTCTGAGATTAGATCTCTGGTGAGGGGCTTTAGACACCTCTGGTTCCCAAAAAGCACAGGAGGCTTTCACCCAAAGAAGGAGAGAGAGAGCGACAGACAGAGACAGACAGGGAGGCAGAGAGAAAGAGAAGACAGCCACGGTGCACAGGGACCTGGGCAGCCCTCACCGCTCCCTGGCTGACCTGTCGGGCCCTATCAATGCAGCTTTACAGCACTGCCCAGCAGTGATGGCCCCTTGGGAAAGGAGATACGGCTGCTCCCACCCCAGGGGACAGGGCCTCCTCAGGTATTTTGACTCCATGTAGAATGGCAGAGTCTCCCTGAGAGTGGGGGGGGGGGAACTGTTGGCAGGCGCTGAGCGGAGGAGGACGGCTGGGAGAGGAGTGCCCTCCCGACGCGGCTCAGCCCCGGAGGCCTGTCTGGCTGTTGCTGTGGAGGAAGAGCCTGCTTGTTCCTTGTTCCTGCTGTCACCTGGCTCAGGCTCCTCCTTAGGTAGAGCTCACCTGGTGTGAGGTGGATCGCCTGGACCCCTCCCCAAGCCAGGCCCAGGGAGGGTTGTGTGAGGCCCACAGGAGGCCAGGTCATATGACGCAGGGACCCAGGCTCACTGGTCCCCTCACCCTTCTGCCTGCCCCTTCAAGGCCAGCTGAAACCCTGATTTCTCAAAGCCTTCCTTAACCAGCCCCTCTCCCCTTCTTCAACTGGGGTGCACTGTGTGGCCTCACCCAGGACTCTCCCACCTCTACCTTGCCATGGACACACATGGGCATGGGAGGAGGCACTCAGGCCTTGCACGCTGGTAAAAAATTACATAAGTGCCATCTCAGCCAGGTGCAGTGACTCATGCCTGTAACCCCAGCACCTTGGGAGGCTGAGGCGGGCAGATCACTTGAGGTCAGGAGCTCAAGACCAGCCTGGCCAAGATGGCAAAACCCCATCTCTACTAAAAACACAAAAATTAGCCGGGTGTGGTGGTGGGCGCCTGTAATCCCAGTTACTTGGGAGGCTGAGGCAGAAGAAGTGCTTGAACCCAGGAGGCGGAGGTTGTGGTCAGATGTGATTGTGCCACTGCACTCCAGCCTGGGCGACAGAGTGAGACTCTGTCTCAAAAAAAACCAGCAACAACAACAACAAAAATCATAGGCGCCATTTTCACTCTTGACCCAGCACCGCCTTCTGGGCTGCACAGGCGGAGAGCGTTGGGCGCTAGTGTGCAGGAATCCACCTGAGCTGCTGTGGCCTCGAGTCACCTGCCCAGCAGCCCCTCCTGTCCGCCTCTTGCTGAGCTCCAGTGCTGGGAAGCTCACTGCTTCTCGAGATCTTTGCTGTTAGAAACACCTTGAGGTGAAACAGAACCTCCGCAGCCTTCCCTTGGGCTGGGCCTCAGGGTCTGCTAAGTAAATGACTCAGGTGGGGTGGATGTGACTGGACAGCAGGAAGGACAGAGAGAGCAGAGCCAATGCCTGGCAGGGGACGCAGCTGTGGCCCCGCCTCTGTCCTCCAGTGGGCCTCGATCTCGCCATCTGCCCTGAGGGGGCTGAGTGTCTTCCTATTCCTTGCCTGGCAGAGAAGAGGGGGCAGGGAAAGAGAAGAGAGAGAGGGGAGGAAAAGGGAGGTAGAAGGAGGTTGGGTTGGGGGATGTAGGCAAAGTCCAGCCTGGAGGAAGGTGGCAAGCAGCAGGGGGACTGTCAGGAGAGGGGAGCAGGGAGCCAGTGGGGGCACTGCTGGCTTGGAGGATGCCACAGAGGCCTGAAGTGGGGGTACTGGCCCTCAAACCAGGGCTGGCCTGAAACCCTTGGAAGGGCTTGCTGATAGAGACAGAGGTACTCCAGACCCTTGGCAGGGTGGGGTGGGCTCTGAAAGCCAGCATGACAGGACCAACCCAGACCTGACCCTCCACAGCCTACCATCCCAGCCACAGCGTTGACCTTCTCCCTCCCCCTGCACCTCAGATGCCCACGCACTCCTGTGCCCCACGCTGTGCCCTCCCACCCAGGGCAGCAGACCCTTGCAGGGAGGGCCCAGGCCAAAATCCCACCTATCAAGTCTCCTCTCCCTCCACTAGAATCCCACCTGTTTTGAAAAGTTAGCTGGGCCTGTGTTAAGGAAGCACCTGATAACCAGGGTGTGAGTGGTGCCGCTGGCCCCATGTCCTGTCTCACTTTTAGATGAAGAGCTTCTTCATCCTCAAAGAAATGAGTCACTCAGAAGAGAGCCCTTGAATAGACTTCTTGGCCAGAGGTAAAGGGCTCGTAAGGACATTTACAGATTCCTTGAAAACAGAGCTTCCAATGTTTAACCCTGGAGAGAACAGGAGCCTGGGCCCCAACTCCCGACCGTGCCTGAGCCTCCTCTCCGCACTGGAGGCCTCTGAGCCTGGGTCCGCACACCCTACGCTGGCCCACAGGCTGTTGCTCCCTTCTGATGTCCCCTGAGGCCACTGGCATTGGCCGGGGCTCCCTCAGCACTTCCTGACGGGTGTTCCTACTTTCCCTACTTACTCCAGCCTTGGTTATGGGGCCCACTTCCCAGCTCCTTCCAGGCCTCTCCACCCCTTTGTGGTCAAGGCAAGAGAGACCACGCCCCGTTGGATGTCCAGGCACTGAGTCCCTGCCGGTCATTCATACGGGTGGGCCGTCCCCAGCCGCTCCTCACCACGGCTGCATCTGGGTCCAGACCACATCCACAGCATTGTTGAAAAGCAGCTGCACACTTCCCTACAACCTCCCCTCGCATCCCCCAGACTGAGTCATGCAGGCGGTGTCCATGGGCAGGCCTGGCCAGGATTGGCACCAGCTGGCCAGAGAGAATGAGAGGCACCGACCACACCCAGAAACCTCACCAAAGCCGGTGCATACGGGTCAGGAGAGCAGAAAGATGCTAGGACCGAAGGGTGCCTGTGACACCCATCACCCTGAAAGGTTTTCTGAGAAGGATGACAAAGTCCTGAAAAGCTTTAACAACAAAACTCAACATACGGAAGACAGAGGAAGCAGGTATGGATTCTGGTCTTTTTTTACCCCAGTTATGTGAAATCGTTAAAAAAAAAAAAACTTTTTCGAAATCACATTTAATATGTGTTGAGCCCCTTGGATACCAGGTGGGAAATTCAAAGCCCTGAATCCTTTACTCCCACCCTAGACACCTTGAAATTCAGAACTTCAGAGATGAGTCGTGTGGTCTTTAGTCGTCCTGGTCACCGCTCAAGGGCTCATTCACTCTCCCCCAAGGGCGGTGTCCCCACTTCCTGCAAAGCTCGGGCACATGGGCAGCCACCTCCCCAGGGCACTGCCAGGAGGCACTGTCCTTGCTACTAGTGAGCCAGAGCCGCCACCTCCCCAGCCCAGGGAACTCCCCCAGCCTCTCTCCTCGGCCTATCTTCACTGCGTCCTAACTACTCAGCCCTTTCCTCTTCCTCTCTGGGGCAACCTCCCATCATTGCTGCCGTGTGACTTGGTGCACAGAATCAACTTTGGATTCTGGCCCTTGAGATGAGGAATCACAAGTACCTCCTAGGAATGAGAAAGAGAAGAAGACCCGGCGGGGGAATGTCAGTATTATCAGAGACACTCACTACCTTCCTCAACACTTAGCCATGGGCCAGGCCCTGTCCCAAATGCTCTATAAAGGTTCAGGCCATTTCATCCTCACAAGGACTCTATGAGGGAGACACTGTCATTCTCATTTTGCAGATGGACAAGCTGAGGCACAGACAAGCCAAGTGACCTGCCCCAGTTCTGCCAGCTAGTGAATGGGAGAGCCAGAATTCCAACACAGGCACATTTCTGGAGACAGAGCAGGGGTTCCTCCAGGTCCTCGACGGCATCTGGGACCTGAAGAGAAGCCATAGCTCCGTGCTGTGAACCACGGCTAGAGCACTGTCCAAACCGTCATCTCCTGCCTCCATGAGCCCTCTAGAACCACACATGATGCGTGGAAACCACCGCTGGAAAAGATTGGCGAGAAGCAGAATTCCTCTTAGAAGTCGTGTCATTAGTGTAACTCAGTCTCAGATTGTTCTTCATGGGTGAGAGAGTGGGCAAATGAAAATAGATAAGCCGGCCAGATTCGGTGGCTAATGCCTATAATCTCAGCACTCTGGGAGGCCGAGGTGGCTGGATCATTTGAGCCCAGGAGTTCAAGATCAGCCTGGGAAACATGGGGAAACCCTGTCTCTACAAAATATACAAAAATTAGCTGGGCATGGTGGTGCATGCCTATAGTCCCAGCTATTTTGGAGGCTGAGGTGGGAGGATTTCTTCAGCCTAGGAGGTGAAGGCTACAGTGAGTTGAGGTTGTGCTGCTGTATTCCAGCCTGGGCAACAGAGTAAAGCCCTGTCTCAAGAAAATAAAATAAAATAAAATAAAATAAAATAAACCATCAGCTAGTCAACAAAATATTAATAAAAAATATGGAATTAGAGCCAGCTGCAGTGGCTCACACCTGTAATCCCAGCACTCTGGGAGGCCGAGATGGGTGGATCACGAGGTCAAGAGATCGAGACCCTCCTGGCCAACATGGTGAGACCCCGTCTCTACTAAAATTACAAAAATTAGCTGGGTGTGGTGGCAGGCACCTGTAATCCCAGCTACTCAGGAGGCTGAGGCAGGAGAATTGCTTGAACCTGGGAGGTGGAGGTTGCAGTGAGCCGAGATTGCACCACTGCACTCCAACCTGGCAACAAAGCGAGACTCTGTCTCAAAAAAAAAATAAGAAAAGATGGGATTAGAAGGGATATGAACACAGCAGCCATGGAGATGACTTTTCAAACTGAAGAAAACTAGTGCATGCTTATAAATTGGAGTGTTCCAACATTAAATAATAATTTTCTAGGAATGTATTTCTAAATTGCCAAAATTGACTCAAGAGTGAAAAGCACAAAAAGACCAATTACCATAGAATAAAATTTAAAAATTATCATCTCTAAAAAAGACAACAGACCTAGAGACTTTTAGCATGTTATTTCAAACTGGAAGAACAGTGAATTTCTATGTTATTTAAACTCTTCCAGAGCATATGGGGAAAATGCTGAATTGATTTTATGCTTGTGAATTGATTTTATGAAGCTAATCCTAATAGCAAACTCTGATAAAAATTGCTATCCTGCACCACCCACCCTCACACTGATAACCACAGACTAATTTTAATCCTGGCTACAAATACGGAAGTCCTGGATAAAATGCTGCCAGTGGAATCCTGTACCATTGTACCGTCAGATGGAGCCCATATCCGGCATGCTTTCCTCTGTGCCAGATGTGTGCTAGGGAAAAACTGGAACTTGATATCTGGGTCCCAGCAATTTGGACACAAATTCACTTCTGTGGTCCTAAGTGCCCCTCTCAGGAAGCAGAGAGAGTAAAATGAAGCAGGTGTGCAAAGCTTGCAAACATACAGAAAGGCTACAGCTTGCATTACCATTGCTGTTGGCTGACAACATGGTTAACCACAATATCCCACTAGAGGGAATGTTCGTCATTTCTTTTTCTTTTTTTTTTTTTTTTTGAGACAGTCTCTCTATATCGTCCAGGCTGGAGTGCAGTGGCGCGATCTCGAGTCACTGCAACCTCCGCCTCCTGGGTTCAAGCAATTCTTCTGCCTCAGCCTCCTGAGTAGCTGGGACTACAGGCGCCTGCCACCACGCTCAGCTAATTTTTGTATTTTTAGTAGGGATGGGGTTTCACCATATTGGTCAGGCTGGTCTCAAACTCTGGACCTCAAGTGATCCGCCCGCCTCGGCCTCCCAAAGTGGTGGGATTACAGGTGTGAGCCACCACGCCCACCTGACATTTCTTTTCCTTTTTGAGAAGTTCTTAGTATTTTTTGTGCTGTTTTGTTTTGTTTTTAGGTAGGTGGCTACATTCTTTGCCTTTTCCCTGCAGAGTTTAGTAGTGTGATTGAATAAGCAAGTCCTAATAAATTCCCTCTTTGTGGTATCAACATGCACACCCCCCAAAAACTTGGCAGATAGTGCCTGTGGTGCCCTGGGAAACCGAATCCTGGGCCCAAGGGACAGGATCCAGCTGGTGCACCTGTGCCAGCTGAGAGAAAGGGACCTTGGCCTCTGCTGGAGTCGCAGCAGCCTGGGAGCTTCTCTGCCAAGGAACAGATCATCACTGCATCTGAGGGCCACCCTATTTCAGAGATAGGTCACATCAGAGGCCATCTTATTTCTGATTCAGAGCCATTGCCCCTTCCACTTCTTCACTAAAATTCAGGTATATTAAGAAATATATATTTTTTTGAGATGGAGTCTCACTCTGTCACCCAGGCTGGAGTGCAGATCATGGCTCATTGTAGCCTTGAGCTACTTGGGCTCAGGTGATGCTCCCACCTCAGCCTCCTGAGTGGCTCGAACTACGAGCATGTGTCACCATGCCTGGCTAATTTTATTTATTTGTTTATTTGTTTGTTCGTATTTCTTTTTAGTAGAGACCGGGTTTCGCCATGTTGCCCAGGCTGGTCTCAAACTCCTGAGCTCAAGCGATCCTCCCGCCTCTGCTTCCCAAAGTGCTGGGATTACGGGCATGAGCCGCAGTGCTCAGCCAAGAAATAATCAGCAAAATTTACCCTTTTTAGGTATACAGTTTGATGAATTTTGACAAATATATGCAATGATATAAACACACCCGCAATGAAGATGTGGAATATCTCCATCACTCAGGACTTCCCTCGTGCCTCTTTCTGGTCCGTTTTCTAGCTCCCGCCCCTAATCCCTGGCAACCACTAAGCTGTTTTCTGTTCCTATAGTTTTACCTTTTCCAGCATCTCAACTGTATGGAATCATATAGTATGTAGCCTTCTATATCTAGCTTGCCTCACTTAACATGATGCTTTTTAAATTTTATTTTTATTTTTCATTTTTGAGACAGAGTCTCAGTCTGTTGCCCAGGCTGAAATGCAGTGGTGCAGTATCAGCTCACTGCAACCTCCATCTCCCGGGCTCAAATGATTCTCCTGCCTCAGCCTCCTGAGTAGCTGGGATCACAGGTGCCCACCAACATCCCCTGCTAATTTCTGCATTTTCAGTAGAGACAGCGTTGCCCCATGTTGGCCAGGCTGGTTTCCCAAGTGGTCCTTCCACCTTGGCCTCCCAAAATACTGGAATTACGGGTGTGAGCCACTGCACCTGGCCTAATTTTATTTTTAATTGTAAATTAACAAATAACAGTTGCATCTATGGAGTATGAAGTGATGTTATGATTTATTAATATGATGTTGAATAATCAAATCGAGCTAATTAACATATCCATCACCTCAAATACTGTTCTTATTTTTTGTAATAAGAACATTTGGGATTTACTCTTTTGACAATTTTGAAATGTACAATACATTATTTAAGATATTTAGCTTAGGATGGTGGCTCATGCCTGTAATCCCAGCACTTTGGAAGGCCAAGGCAGGTGGATCACTTGAGCCCAGGAGTTCAAGACCAGTCTGAGCAACATGGTGAAACACTGTCTCTACAAAAAATACAAAAATTAGCCAGGCGGAATGGTGGGCGCCTGGAGTCCCAGCTACTCGGAAGGCAGGGATGGGAGGATCACCTGAGCCCAGGAGTTCAGGGCTGCAGTGAACTGTGGTCCAGCCACTGCACTCCAACTTGGGTAACAGCGGGAGACCCTGTCTCAAAACAAAAACCAAAAACAAAATGACTGTTGTTCTATATGCTCACCAGATGCATTGTATCCTCTTTTTTAAAGCCATTCTAGTAGGCACGCAGTGGCAGTCCTCTTTCCATATTCCTGGGGACTGGTTCCAGGACTCCTAAAAATACAAAAATCGGGGGATGTTCAAGTCCCTGATATAAAATAGCATAGCATTTGCATATAATGCACGCTCATCACACCCTACTTTATCTCTAGATTACTTATGATCCCCAGTATAATTTAAATGCGATGTAAATCGTTGTTATGCTATATTGTTATTTGTACTGTTTTTTATAGTTGTATTGTTTTTTTTTTTTCCAAATATTTTTGATCTGTGTGTTCACTGTGCAGCTGGTTGAATCTGTGGATGTGGAACCACATCCGTGGATACTGAGGGCCGACTGTATTTAATTCTGATTTCAATGTTCATTTCCCTAGTGACTAATAACGCTGAGCATCTGTTCATGTGCTTGTTTGCCAGCCTATCTCTTCTTTGACGAAGTTTCTGTTCAAATCCTTTGCCCATTTTTAATTGGCTTGTTTGTCTTATTATTGGGTTGGAAGAGTTCTTTATCCATTCTAGATATAAGTTCTTTATCAGTTACATGTTTTGCACAAATATTTCTTCCCAATCTGTAGTTTGTCTTTAGTACCTTCTAAAGAGCAGAAGCTTTTAATTTCAGTAAGAGCCAATTTATCAGTTTTTTTTTTCCTATCATGGATTGTGCTTTTTGTCCTATCTGAATCTTAACTTAAATAATGTCACAAAGATTTTCTGTAAGCACTGCAAAAAATTGTATCCCATGAGTTTTGAGGACTAAGCTCTGATTTTTTATCTTGCCCAAATTCCGAATGAGTCTAGGGAGTCATGCCCTACAAACCATACATTCTCATAGAGGGTTTTATCTGACCCTATATATTGTGACTTACTTTTCAGTCTGACGCTGGCATAACATTACAAGACAAGGAAAAAAATATTTAACCCCAAAATATATTTCCTTGCCATACCTTGAAATTGTCCTGCAAAGTCTCCTGTGGGAAAAATCCACATTCTATGGAGAATTTCCTTCCCGATTTGTTTCCTTTCCTTTCTTTTCCAGATCCAGGACATAATTAGCTAAGAGCCAAGCATCCTTTTAGGTCTAATAAGAAACATTTTACAAGCTGCTCTCTCTCTCTCTCTCTCTCTCTGAAGTCTGCTATCTGAGAGATTCCTCTGCACAATAAAACTTGGTCCCCACAATTCTTTATCTTAATCTGAACATTACTTTCCATTGATCCCAGGTCTTCAGATAAACTCAACTGTCAACTGGAAACTGTTTAAATTTACCTATAGCCTGGAGTTCCCTTCTTTGAGTTGTCTCGCCTTTCTAAACTAAATCAAATGTATTTCTTAAATGTATTTGATTGATGTCTCCTGCTTCCCTAAAATATGTAAAACCAAGCTGTACCCCACCACCTTGGGTACGTGTTCTCAGAAACTCCTGAGGGCTGTGTCACGGGCCACGGTCACTCATATTTGGCTCAGAATAAATCTCCTAAAATATTTTACAGAGTTTGACTCTTTTCGTCGACAGTTTTGATATGTTGTATTTTTATTTCCATTTAATCAAAATATTCCGAATTATCTTCACCTTCTTTGAACCATAAGTTATTTAAAAGTGTGTTGTTTAATTTCCAAACATTTGGGAACTTTCCAGATATCTTTCTGTTTCTGATTTACAGTTTAATTTCATTATGGTGAGAGAACATACTTGGTATGATTTCAATTATTTTTAATTTGTTAAGATTTGCTTTATGGCCCAGAGTACGGTCTATTTTGCTAAAGTTCCAAGGGCACTCAAAAGGAATGTGTATTCTGCTGTTATTGTGCGAAATGTTCTATAAATGTCAATCAGATGAAGCTGGTTATTAGCGTTATTCAAGTTACCCATACTCAGACTGATTTTCTGTGTACTCGCTCCACCAAGTACTGGGAGAAGAATGGATTTGTCTGTTTCTCCTTTCAGCTTTAGCGGTCTCAACTGCATGTATCCTGATTGTGTTTTCCAGTGCACGTGCACGGATAGTTATGATGTCCCCTTGATTAATCAACCCCTTTATATACGGCCCTTCTTTATTCCTGGAAATACTCTGTTTCTATTTCTTCTAATATTAATACAGACACTTGAACTTTCTTTGGATCAGTGTTTGCATGGCATGTCTTTTTTCCATTCCTTTGATTTTAGGCTATCTAGGTTCTTTATTTATTATCTTTATTATTATTTTTTCTGAGACAGTCTCACTCTCTCCCTGGCTAGAGTGCAATGCCGTGATCTCGGCTCACTGCAACCTCTGCCTCCTGGGTTCAAGCCATTCTCGTGCCTCGGCCTCCCAAGTAGCTGGGACTACAAGGCGCGCACCATCACACCCGACTCATTTTTCTATTTTTAGTAGAGATGGGGTTTCACCGTGTTGGCCAGGCTGGTCTCGAACTCCTGACCTGAGGTGATCCTGCCGTCTCGGCCTCCCAAAGTGCTGGGATTACAGGCATGAGCCGCCTCGCCCGACCCTAGGTCTTTAACGTGCTTCTCACAGACAGCTCTGGGGTCCCGGAAGCTCTCTCCAGGTTGCGACTCCACCCTCAGCTCCCAGCAGCCCCTGCTCGCCGGCACCGCCTCGGGGAGCCTCTGTGTGCTCTTGCCCGCCCCCTGGTGGTAGGTGCCGTGGCTGCGCCTGTCGGTTGGGCCCGTGACGGAGGCGGTTTGTTAAACAGGGTGTGGGGACGGTGTGATGTCGCTCCCTTCTCCTGGCCCAGCCTCCGCAGAGCCCGTGTACTGGGGTCTCAGAAGGTGGAGCCTTCGAAGTGCTCCTGTCTGTCCTCTTGTGCCTTCTATCTCCTGCGAGTTGGCGCAGGGGCGTGTGTCCTGCCCCTCCCACAGCGGCAAGTGGTGTTGACTTTGCTGCTTGCCCCAGAAGCAGGGGATCTTTGTTGCCGCCTCTCCCGCAGCAGCCCCGGGGCCAGAGAGTACGGTCCCGGGGGAGCAGTGGGGGTCCCGCGCAGCAGCCGATCACCGGCTGCATGCTTGTGCCACCAGCAAGAGGGGGCGTCCCTCCCGGCCCCCCTCTGCCTCCTGTCTTTCCCCTGCAGTGAAGGCCCGCGCAAAGGGCTCCGAAGGCAGCGCAGACTCCCTCCCGCCCGCAGCAAGCTCCGCCCAAGACGAGACGCTCGGTCCCGCCTTCCTCGGAGGGGCTCGTCACTCTGCAATTCCGTCCCCTCGCTTGCCTGCCACCTCGGCGCTCTGACCGGTTTACGGAACGACGGTTTTGCCAATGATCTGGCGTTTTGCGATTGTTGGAGTCGGGGGGCGGGGGGGCTCCCTCCTGGAATCCCAGCGCTTTGGGGGGCTGAGGTCAGTGGATTGCTTGAGCCCTGGAGTTTGAGACCAGTCAGCCTGGGCAACACGGCGAAACCCTGTGTCTACGAAAAAAAAAAAAAAAAAGAAAGAAAGAAAGAAAAGAAAAAAATAGCCAGGCGTGGTGGCAGGAGCCTTAGCCCCAGCTACTCAGGAGGCTGAGGTGGGAGGA
Organism: Plecturocebus donacophilus; assembly: GCA_004027715.1. NCBI lineage: Eukaryota > Metazoa > Chordata > Mammalia > Primates > Pitheciidae > Plecturocebus > Plecturocebus donacophilus. The sequence goes on along the minus strand of PVKP010024115.1, from coordinate 20,539 downwards.
TCGCTGGGGCTCCCCCAAAAAAGAATGGGAAAGAGGTGCCCTTGCAGTTTTCTACATCCTAAAAGAAAGTAAAACACTGTTCTCCTTCAACGTGTGCAGACGCGTGACTCAAATGCCTCTGGGGCAAGGTCTCATGGCTCGCAGCGCCGAGATTTTCCCCATTCTTTCAGGACTGCAGTTGTATTTGCTGCTTCTCATGCAGCTGACATTTACCAAGCCCTTGCTGTGTTCCAGCACGGTTTCATTTACAGCCATCCCTGAAATGACTCCTCTTCTCTCTCAAATCCACATTCAGCTTGTCAGATAATCCTGTTGGCCCCATGTTCAAAATATAACCAGCTCCTTTCAAAAATGAAAATGGACTTATCATAAAACCCGGAAAGTGCACGCTCATGCATGTTTTCCCCTGAGAAATGAAAACTTATTTTCATGGTGGAACTTGTACACAAACGTTCATAGAAGCTTAAGTTGTAATAGCCTTAAACCGGAAAATACAATCTATGGTATATTCATGCCATAGGATACTATTTAGCAATAGAAGGAATGAGCTATTGATAGAAGCAACAATTTGGATGAACTTTTGCTGAGTGAAGAAGCCAGCTCAAATGATCCATCACTGCGTGGTTCCATTTACACGGCCATGGCGAAATAACATAATTAGAGAGATAGGGAACAGATTAGTGGCTGTCAGGAGTTAAGAATGGATATTAGTCCGTTCTCCTCTTGCTATAAAGAAATACCTGAGACTGAGTAATTTATAAAGAGAAGAGGTTTAATGGGCTCATGGCTCTGCAGGCTGTGCAGAGAGCATGGTGACTTCAGCTTCTGGGGAGGCCTCAGGGAACTTACAATAATGGGGAAGGCAAAGGAGGAAGCAGGCGTGGCACATGGCCAGGGCAGGAGGAAGAGAGAAGGGCGAGGTGCCACACGCTTTTGAACAACCAGATCTCGTGGTGCGAATCCATTCATGAGAGCTTCGGCCCCAGGATCCAATCATAGTTCCCGTTCCTCAGGTTTGGTAATTTGCTAGAATGGCTCACAGAACTCAGTGAGACACATTGCTTAACTCTTACTGGTCTATTATAAAAGATACAACTTGGTAACAGCCAAGTGAAGACATGCATAGAGCTGGGCGCTGGGGGGTTGGTGTGCAGCCCTTCCCTGCCTGCTCTGGACGTCACACCTCCACCCTCTCCATGTGCTCCTGCCTGGAAGCTCTCCAAACTCCGTTGTTCTCGAATTTTAAGAAGGTCCCATTACAGAGCTATGATTGATGAAATCATTGGTCACTGGTGACTGAACTCCATTTCTAGCCCCTGTCCCCTCCCTGGTGGTCAGAGAGTGAGGCCGAAAGTTCCGACACTCTCATCACCAGTCATGGCTTAGTCTTTCTGATGAGCAGTCTGCATTGAGAAATTATTTGGGGTCCTCATTAGCATAAGCTCTGGTATGGTTGAAAGGGGTTTGTTATAATAACAAGACATTACTGTAACTCAGGAAATTTTAGGAGGGTTTTTAAAGCTCTGTGCCGCCAGGTGGGGTGGCTCACACTTGTAATCCCAGCACTTTGGGAGGCTGAGGCAGGTGAATCACGAGGTTAGGAGTTCGAAACCAGCCGGGCCAAGATGGTGAAACCCCGTCTCTACTAAAACTACAAAACTGAGCTAGGCATGGTGGTGTGTATCTGTAATCCCACCTACTTGAGAGCCTGAGGCAGAAGAATCGCTTGAACCCAGGAGGCAGAGGTTGCAGTGAGCTGAGATCACGCCACTGCACTCCAGCCTGGGAGACAGAGTGAGATTCTGTTTCCAAATAAATAAATAAATAAAAGCTCTGTGCCAAGAACCAGGGACAAAGACCAACTTGCTATTTCTCACTATATACACGATTTCCCATTTCCTGCAGGCACACTCAAACACACACACGAATGGGTGTGTGCATAACTGTTAAATCCGAATAAACTCAGTGGATTGTACCAATGTCCATTTCTTCATTTTGATACCGTACTCTGGTTATGTGAGTTGTTGGTATGAGGAGTAGGGAACATGGGACTTTTCTCTACATTCTTTTGTGACCTTCTGTGACGCTATGATTATTTCAAAATAAAAAATGTAAAACACAAATAACCAGAGTCCAACGCCCACCGTGCTACTGGCCTGGTCCACACCACTCTCTTCTCTCGCCTGGATTATTGCAACAGGCTCTTCATGGGTCTTCCTGCTTTACATACAGTCTATTCTCAATAAAGTCCCTTTGTAAGACGCGTCCCACCACTTGTAGAAATAAACGAAACCAATCAAATGGGAAACGCAGGGGCTGCTTACTCTGAGCTTGCTGTAGCAAGGGAGTCGACCAGCGTCACTTGCATTTTTGTAGGGACTCAAAGTCAGGCTGAGCCTTACAGTGGGGGAAAAAAAAAGAGGTGGGGGAAGGCTTTGGGTGTGTCCTGATTGGAGGCTAAAATAGCCTGGGGAAGCTGCAAGTGGAATACTTTGGAGGCCGGGGGTACATATTTGGCTTTCTCTTGCTGGCCCTCGGCTGGAAGCTGGGACAGAAATTAGGGCAGCTGGCAGTTTTTAAGCAAGTCCTGGCCTTTTGGGACTGATTGTTAGAGAAGTTATTGTTTTGCTTCCTGGATGGCTACTGGAGATAGTAATCTGGCTCCCTACACGTCTGACTTACAGCAGACTGGCATCCTGGACTGTTGATTACAGATGAGGGGGTGTGTTTCCTGGGCAGCTTGCTGCAGGCTAGGGTCGGAGCTCTGGTTTCCATAGGGTCTGGCCATGGTGCCTGTGTATGCTCAGTCCTTCATGCTCCTCTGCTCAGAACCCTGCAGAGGGGCTCCCACTGCACTCAGCCCGTGCAGCATCCTGCCAGGCCCTACCCGAGCTGGCCTCATTTCCCCTCTGGCCTGGTCTCCTGCTACTCCCCCCCGCTCTCCATCCCAGCCACACTGGCCTCCTTGCTGTTCTAGACCATGCCAGGCCCTCCCGAGGCATTCATGGCCTTCTAACATGCTGTATGCCTTTCTTATCTATCTATCTATCATCTATCAGTCTATCATCTATCAATCATCTATCCATCATCTATCTATCATCTATTATCTATCTACTATCTATCATCTATCTATCTATCATCTATCTATCTATCTATCTATCTATCTATCTATCTATCTACCTATCTACCTATTTGAGTCAGGAACTCACTCTGTTGCCCAGGCTGGAGTGCAGTGGTGTGATCCTAGCTCACTACAGCCTCAGACTCCTGGGCTCAAGCGATCCTCCCACCTCAGCCTCCCAACGAGCTGGATTCCAAGCGTGAGACATGGGGCCCAGCCTCCTTTCTGATTTTTAATGCTTATTGTGTATGCCTAGCTCTCAACTAGAATGTAAATTCCACAGGGACAGGATTTTTGGTGGGTTTGTTCCATACTATATCCCTGGCACCTAGAACATTGCCTTGCCCAGCATGTAGTGAGTGTCCCAGTAAAAAATATTTGAGTGAATGAATGAGTTTGTGAGTCTGGGATTGTAGATACATTTACTAACATCGAATACTTTTTATTAGGTGTTTAGCATTTACCAGACACTATGCTGAGTGCTTTCATCCAGTATGCAATTTTATTCTTCATAGTTTTCCTACGGGTAGGTGTCATCGGGCCACTTATCTCTCAGGTAAAGTGGTCCCAAAGGACATGCTCAGAGCCCATGAGCAAGGACTTAAACAAATGTTTAAAACCTGAGGAAAGTCTTGGCTCCAAAAGGTAAAAACTACAGAATCATCTAAATTAATAAATATTTAATCAAATGTCCACAAAGTGTCATCGATGGCTAATTTATGTCATTAATTCTCTATTGGTCTCTTGAATTATTAAATGTCGTGTTCATAAGAATTTCATTACATTTGAAAATTATTTGTAGACTAGATGTTTTTAACTCTTCAAGCACAGTCATGCATCTGTTCACCACAGGAATACCGTCTGAGACATGAGTCATTAGGGGATTTCAATGTCATGCAAACATCAGGGAATGTCCTTACACACTGTGATGTGCAGCCTGCTCCACGCTCAGGCTATATGAGATAGCTTTTTGCTCCTAGGCTGCAAGCCTTCACGGCATGTGACTTCACTGAATACTGTAGGCAATTATAATACAATCATAAGTACTTGTGTAGCTAAACATAGAAAAGGCACGGTAAAAATATGATATAAAATATTCAAAACGTACACCCGTCTCAGGTACTTACCATGAATGGAGCTCACAGGACTGGAAGTTGCTCTAGGTGAGTCAGTGAGTGAATGGTGAGTGAGTGTGAAGGCCTAGGACACTACAGTACACTACTATAGACTTTAAAGTCACTGTCACTTAGGCTACACTAAGTCTATTCAAAATATTTTTCTTCGACCACGTGTGGTGGCTTATGCCTGTGATCCCAGCACTTTGGGAGGCCAAGGCAGGCGAATAACATTAGGTCAGGAGTCCGAGACCTGCCTGGCCAACATAGTGAAACCCCATCTCTATTAAAAATATGAAAAATTAGACAGGCATGGTGGTGGGCACCTGTAATCCCAGCTACCCGGGAGACTGAGGCAGGAGAATCACTTGAACCTGGGAGGCAGATGTTGCAGTGAGCTGAGATCACGCCACTGCACTCCAGTCTGGGCAACAAAAGAAAAACTCCATCTCAAAAAAAGGAAAAGTTTCCCTTCAGTAATAAATTAACAGTCTACTACATGAACTCTTACATTTTTTAATCTTTTTGACTTTTTATAATAACACTTAGCTTAAAACACAAACACATTATACAGCTACACAAAAATATTTTATTTCTTTGTATCCTTATTCTATAAATTTGGTTGTTTTTCAATTATTTTATTTTTACTTTTAAAGTTTTTTTGTTATCAACTAAGACACAAATACACATATTAACCTAAGCCTACACAGGGTCCGGACCATCAATATCACTGTCTTCCATCTCTACACCTTGTCCCACTGGAAGGTCTTCAGAGGCAGCAGCACGCATGGAGCTATCACCTGCTATTACAATCATTCTTTCCCTCTTTCTTTCTTTCCTTCCTTCCTTCCTCTCTTTCTCTCTTCCTCCCTTTCTCTCTCTCTTTCTCCTTCCTACCTTCCTTCCTTCCTTCCTTCCTTCCTTCCTTCCTTTCTTTCTTTCTTCTTCCAAGACAGAGTCTTACTCTGTGACCCAGGCCGCAGTGCAGTGGCACAATCTCAGCTCACTGCAACCTCGGCCTCCAAAGTTCGATTCTCCAGCCTCAGCCTCCCAAGTAGCTGGGACCACAGGCATGCACTACCACACCCGGCTAACTTTTGTATTTTTAGTAGAGGTGGGGTTCCACCACTGGTTGGCCAGGCTGGTCTCAAACTCCTCACCTCAGGTGATCCACCCACCTCAGCCTCCCAAAGTGCTGGGATTACAGGCGTGAGCCACCGCACCCACCCGAAATGACTTCTTCTGGAATCTCTCCTGAAGGACCTGCCTGAGGCTCTTCTTGAGGAAGCATAGGTCTTTTCGGAAATATGTCCATGGTGGTTTGCCAGGTTTGTTTCTTTCTTTCATTACAGATTTGCATGAGTAATGCATTGTATCAGCTAGAATGTTAGGTAGGCTATGACGTCATTAGGCGATAGGAATTTGTCAGCTCCATTATAATCTTGTGGGACCCCACTGCCTACACAGCCCATCACTGACCTGAAACGTCGTTATCTGGGGAATGACTGTATTTTAAGAATGCAAATGAATGCCCAGGGAGGGCTGAAGACAAATGGGTAATTACACCATAAATGAATTACTCTTAGCCGAGTAATTTCCAAGGCAAACATACAAAAACCACTTCATGTTATCTTACACTGCTATGTTATGTTTCATGTAGGAATTCTGTGTATTGTCATATTTAATAAGGTGTGGGAAGGAACTTCCAAAGGTAATGGCACCTGGTCCTAGGGAGGTCTTAAAACACCCTTTGATTTTGATTTCAGAATGCCTCATTTTGCAGATTTATTTTTTTACCAGAGTCTCACTGTCTCGCCCAGGCTGGAGTGCAGGGGCTGGCCATCTCGGCTCACAACCTCCCCCACCAGGTTCAAGCGATTCTCCTGCCTCAGCCTCCCGGGTAGTTCTGACTGCAGGTGCATGCCACCACGTCCAGCTAATTTTTTGTATTTTTAGTAGATACTGGGTTTCACCACATTGGCCAGGATGGTCTCGATCTCCTGAGCTCGTGATCCACCCACCTCGGCCTCCCAAAGTGCTGGGATTACAGGCGTGAGCCACCGAACTAGGCCCATTTGTTAGATTTGATCTAGAATCTGCAGTTTCTGGCGACGCACTAGTGCACCTCCCCCAGTTTCTCCTGGCCAAAGGCCCCCATTTTCCTCACTACCCCTACCGCCCTGTCAAGCACACCTGGGCCAAGTACCACAGGGGTGTGTGTGTGCATGCGTGTGTGCGGGTGTGTGCATGCGCGCGCGCGTGTGTGCATGAGTGTGCATGCGTGCGTGCGGGTGTGTGCATGCGCGTGTGTGCGTGAGTGTGCATGCGTGCGTGCGGGTGTGTGCATGCGTGTGCACGTGTGTGCGCGTGAGTGTGCGTGCGGGTGTGTGCATGCGTGTGCGCGTGTGCGTGCGTGCGGGTGTGTGCATGCGTGCGCGCGCGTGTGCGTGAGTGTGCATGCGCGCGCGCGTGTGTGCGTGCGGGTGTGCGCGCGCGTGCCTGTGTGTGTGAATACATTTGGGAAAGGCTAGGCAGGGTGAATATCCCCTAACCCCGCTTCTTCATTCACTGTGGTTCCACCGCAGCAGCTCACTGCCCGCCCTCCCCGGCCCTTGCAAGCGGCCTCTGGAAAGAGGAAACAAGCTATCTCCCGTGTCGCCACAAGATGGTGCCACAAGCTCGGGACGGGGCTTCTCTGAGTTCCCATCCGGAAAAAATGGGAGATGTGTCCCGGGAGCCAGGGCGTCCAGGGAGGTCTCCGGGTGCCCCCCCCCGGGCTGCCGCTCCTCCTCGGGGTGACTCGGGCCCCTGGCGCGACCCGCATGGCTTTGTGGTTTGGGCGCCCACGGGGCCCAGAAGCCAGCATGGAGACTCAGGGCCCCTCTTGGGCCTCTTTTCTCCTCATCCCCAGCGTGGAGACCAAGGTTGGGATGAAATCTGAACGCGGGGCAGGGTCCCTGACCCCAGAACACCTCTGAGAGCACCTCGCCCTCCCCCCACGTGCTCCCCAGCTCAGCCTCCCTGCCCCTCTCTTCTTTTAAGAGACTGGTTCTCGCTCTGTCGCCCAGGCTGGAGCGCAGTGGTGCAATTCTAGCTCACTGCAGCCTCGACCTCCTGGGCTCAAGAGATGCTCCCTCCTCGGCCTCCTGAGTAGCTGGGACTACAGGTGCACACAGCCATGCCCAGCTAACACCCAGGCTGGTCTCCAGCTCTCGGGCTAAGTGGTCCTCCCACTCTGCCGCCTGAAGTACTGGAATGAAAGACACAGCCGCCCTGCCCGGCTTGCTTCTCCCGCCTTCCTCTGCAGCCCCGCTTCGCACTCTGTCTCTGCCTCCGTCTCTCTCCGGTCTGGCTTCTGTCCTTCCCTCTATCCCTGTCCGCCAGTGGTTTTGCCCTTCCTAGTTTACCGCCTCTCTTTCTGCCTCTCTCCTCCCTTCTTCCAGCCTCCTCACTGTCTAAGACTTCATCTTGTTCCACAAGCTCCTTTTGAAAACCTGTTACTGGTGCCTGTTCCATAGCAGACGTCATGCCAGGCTCTGGAAAGTCACTGAAAGCAAACTGGGGTGCAGGCCAGAGGGGAGCGAAGGTGGACAAATCTTCAGTGCCTGGAAGCGTCTCTTTCATCTTCAGCTTCCTCCCTCTCTGTCTCTCCTCACCACCTCACATTTCCTGTCTGAGTGGGGCCGGGGGTGGGGAATCTGGGGCAGTGGGGGTAGAACTGTGACCCCTCTGTCCCACCCCACAGCCCCCCTCCCAACTCCTATGCAGTGGAGTCAGGCTTGGCAGAGCAACTAAAAGGCCCAGATCTCAAGACCCTCTTTATTCTAACCTAATCCCACCTCCCCCCAGTTATGGGCTTGGAGCCATGAGACCTGGGTTCAGGAACCAGCTTTGCCCCAAATTCCTCTAGGAAGTTCATCTCTGGGCCTGCTGGACCCCCATCATCCCCGGCCAGGTGGATCATTAATCCCCTGCTCTCCTCCCACTCTGCACCCCAAGGTGCTCCTGAACCATCTCTCACCCCTCAGGCTTCATCGAGCACTCCCAGCTGCTCTCAACAATCTTGAAGATGCTGGCCTTGAGTCATCACTGGAAGATTTGCTGTCCTGGTTGGACTCCACTTGGCCTAGGACAGGAATGAAGAACTACCCACCAGCCCCCACCACTCCATTATATAAACAATTCTCCCCAGGGCCCCCTCCCCACCACTCTCTATGATTTGGGGCTGGGAGGCCCCACCGCCGGGCTAACCCAGAGCAGCTGATGCAAATGACCCAATGACTAAGATTTTACCATTAACACTTCTTTCCCTTGAAATGGTTACAGGTAATAAACATCACAGAGCCAATGGGGTAAGATGGACTATGAAGATTTTCAACCTTTACCCAGGCGTTTACCTGCTTCCCCCTCCCCGTCCCCTCACCCCCGCCCATCATACTTTCTCCCATCTTTCTCCAGGGCAAAGTTTCTTTCTCCCTTCACTGGGACTCAGGACCCCAGTCCCTTCTCTTCATCTAGAAACTCCCTCCTGACCGGCTGTGGTGGTGGCTCACATCTGTAATCTCAGCACTTTGGCAGACCCAAAGCAAGACCTCAAGCTTGAGGCCAGGAGTTCAAGACCAGCCTGAGCAATGAAGCAATTTTAAATCCTGTGCCTACAAAAAATTTAAAAATTAGGTGTGGTGGTGCATGCCTGTAGTCCTAGCTACTTGGGAGGCTGAGGCAGGAGAATCACTTGAGCCCAGGAGTCCAAAGCTGCAGTGAGCTGCGATCACCCCATTGCATTGCAGCCTGGGTGTCAGAGCAGGATCCCGTGTGAAAAAAAAAGAAACTGTCTTCCTCTTTTTCTTTTCCATGGAACTGTCCCTCTCCTCTCAGTATGATAACTTCTCATACCACTTCCACTTTAAAATCTCCATGCTAGCTGCCAATGTCATAGGACAAGAGAAATCATTTCAAATGTTAAATAGAATTCAGAGGAGGCCATTGGTTTGGACTGAGCCCCTGCACTAGGCCCAACAAACCAAACCAAAATGAAGTCACTCTTGACAAAGTTCCCTATGACCAAATGGAAATTAAGGCATTTATCTGACCTTCCGAGAAATCAGAAGAAAGAGAGATAATAGCCAAACTCCTCAACAGGCCAGGTTTGATCAGCATGACGGTGAAGTTCAGTCTGCCTTTAATCCTTACAACAGAAAGTTACCCGAAGATACCTGACTGGGCATGCAGTGGCTCCCGCCTGTAATCCCACCACTTTGGGAGGCCGAGGCAGGTGGCTCTCTTAGGCTCAGGAGTTCGAGACCAGCCTGCCAACATGGTGAAACCCCATCTCTACAAAAAGTACAAAAATTAGCCAGGTGTCGTAGTGTGCACCTGAAATCCAAGCTACTTGGGAGTGGAGGTGGAGGTTGCGGTGAGCCCAAGATTATCTGCGATTTGAGATTGCATCACTTCACACCAGCCTAGGCAACAGAGTGAGACTCTGTCTAAAAAAAAAAAAAAAAAAAAAAGGAAAGTTGCCTGAAGTAACCTGACGCCAACCAGTTGTTTTTCAATTGTTCTCTTTCCCTGTTCCTGCCTTATGAGGAAAGTAACTTTGAAATGACCAACCTGCTGTTTGTTCTTTGTTTCTGCCTTCTTCAGCCTATTCTGTCTGTAAAAGTGGCATCCTCTCCTCAGCTCAGTGGGATGCTCATTCTGTTTTATAGACACTACTAAGTGTGATAATATATCTATTTTTTGTTTTTGTCCATAGTTCCTGGCTCACAGCCCGTATAACCCTTGTAATTTTCTAAGAGACTAGAATGTGATAAGAATATCTTTCCTTAAAATACTTGGCCTTTAATCCTTGGTTCCTAAAACAGCTCTGGAGCAGCTCCAGAGTGAGCATAAAGGTGAAAGATGAGCTGGGCGAGGTGGCTCACACCTGTAATCCCAGCAGTTTGGGAGAGTGAGGCAGGCAGATCACAAGGTGAGGAGTTCAAGACCAGCCTGACCAACATGGTGAAATCCCATCTCTACTAAAAACACAAACATTAGCTGGGTGTGGTGGTGTGAGCCTGTAGTCCCAGCTACTTGGGAGGCTGAGGCAGGAGAATTGCTTGAACCTGGGAGGCGGAGGTTGTAGTGAGCCAAGATCACAGTATTGCACTCCAGCCTGGGTGACAGAGTAAGACTCCATCTCAAAAAAAAAAAAAAAAAAAAAAAAGTCTTGCTTTTTAGAGCCACACCTGTGCTTATTTTCATAACCGCAGAATGGGAGGCTGCTTGCCAGGGGAACCAACCATCTGCTCAGGGCATTGGAACACACAGCCCCACCCTCCACCTCCAGGGAGGAAGAAGGACTGAAGGTTGAGTGGATCAGCAATAGCCACTGATGTAATCAATCAGGCCTACGTAATGAAATCTCTATAAAAACCCATAAAGACTGAGTTCAGGGGTTTTCCAGGAAGGTGATCTTGTATGGAAGCTTTTATATCCGAGACCCTTCCAGAGTATGCCCCATTTATCTCTTCATCTGGCTTTTCATTTGTATCCTTTAAAATATGCTTTATAATAAACTGCTAAATGTAAGCAACTGCTTCCCTGCATTTTGTGAGCTGCTCTATCAAATTAATCAAACCCAAGAAGAGGGTCATGGGAATCCTGACTTATACAGTTGGCCAGAAGCACAGGTAACACACCTCGGGCTTGTGATTGGCACTGGAAGTGGAGGACAGTCTTGTGGGACTGAGCCCTCAACCTGGGGATCTGATGGTATCTCCAGGTAGATGTGTTGGAACTGAATCAGGAACACCCAACTGGGGTCCACTGCAGACCTAGCTGCTTGCTTGGTATGAGTGGGTGGGGAACCCACACACATGGTATCGGAAGTGTGTTGTTGGAGTATAGTAGGAGAAATTGTGCACAGAGAAACAAAATCAATAAAGAGCAATAAATTGTATTCTGTTCAGATAACATAATGGAAGAAAATATTCCATTTACAGTAGTAATGGAAAGGATTAAGTACCTAGGAATAAATGTTCAAACAAAGGACATTTCAAGAAACTTCTAAAGGACACAAAAGAAGACATAAAAACACACTATGTTCACTGATAGGAAGACTCAATATCATAAAGATTGCAATTTTCTGTGAGTTACTTGACACATGTAATATAATCCCAATAAAGATACTGACAATTAAAAAAAAAAAAACCTACACCACATAATTCTAAAGCTCATTGAAAAAACAAATAACAATCCAGTATGGTAAGTGGCTTGCATGTGTAGTCCCAGCTACTTGGAGGTCAAGATGGGAGGATTGCTTGAACCCAAGAATTTGAGGCTGCAGTAAGCTATGATTGCATCTGTGAATAGCCACTACACTCCAGCCTGAGCAACATAGCAAGACCCTGTCTGGTTTTGTTTTTTTTTTTTGAGATGAAGTCTCACTCTGTCTCCCAGGCTGGAGTGCAGTGGCATGATCTTGGCTCACTGCAACCTCCATCTCCCAGGTTCAGGCAATTCTCCTGTCTCAGCCCCCTGAGTAGCTGGGATTACAGGCTTGTGCCACCATGCCCAGCTAATTTTTTTTTATTTTTTATTTTTAGTAGAGATGAGGTTTCACCATGTTGGTCAGGCTGGTCTCAAACTCCTGACCTTGTGATCCACCCGCCTCGGCCTCCCAAAGTGCTGGGATTATAGGGGTGAGCCACTGTGCCCGGCCGACCCTGTCTCTTAAAAAAAAAAAAAAAGGTAGAAGGTCTTTCTTAAGCGTTAAAAATAATTACTCCTATAGATAGTTAAGGTTTTATTACACCTCAATAATTAAAACAAAGTGATCCTAAAGCATGGATAAACATTAGCCCAATGAAACAGAGCAGAAAGCTCAGCTATAGACCTCAACACAAAAAAATTCATGGTGTTGAAAAAAAAGGGGATCAATATTTTATACTTTACACTTATTTAAATTCCCGAGTTTACAATTTTACATGTAAAAAATAAAATAATGAGATTACATTAAATTCTGTTATGATCTCAGAATGGAGGTTTTTTTAACTTATGACTCAAAATCTGGAAGTCATAAAATATTTATCAATTCAAATACATTTTAAAAATTTCATGCTAAAATATTACAAGCAAAGTCAAAATACAAACCAATAAATTGGGTGAAAAAAATTTATGGCTTATCTCAAAAATGGCTAATCTTCCTAATATTTAAAGAGCTCTCAAATGTCAAATACAAAAATAGAAACAACCAGCACTAGACGAATGAACAAAGTAGATAAAATAACAGTTTGTAGAAAAGGAAACACATGACTCTTAACATATTAGAAGATGCCCAACCTCACTCAAAATAACACAAAGGCAAATGAAAAGGTTTCTAGGTAATTCAATGGGGGAAAGATACTTTCAAGCAGAAAGTGCTGGAACAATTGGATACCTCCATGAAAAAAAAAAAAAAAAAAAAA
>PVKP010024114.1:0-35388 GCA_004027715.1 Plecturocebus donacophilus | reverse complement strand
GTGGGGAGGTTGGGGAGGGATAACACTGGGAGAAATGCCTGATGTAGGTGACGGGGGGGTGGAGGCAGCAAACCACCATGGCATGTGTGCACCTATGCAACAATCCTGCAAGATCTGCACATGCACTCTAGAACTTAAAGCATAATAGTAATTTAAAAAAATACAGCACCTGGCATGCTGAGTATTTTATGCTGGAGGAAACTGGAAAACCACAGAAGTGGGAAGCTCTCTCCATGACCCTCTCCCTCCTTCTCTCTTGAAGACCCTCATGTGATAAGTGTCCTGCCCTGCTTCCAGAGGAAAGGGATGAAGACCCAGAGACCCAGAGATGAGTCTGAACAAACAGGCCTTGCTAAGTTCCCTCAGCTCATTATGATGAAATCATACTGCCGGGGGCAGTGGCTCACGTCTGTAATCCCAGCACTTTGGGAGACATAGGCAGGCAGATCACAAGGTCAGGAATTCGAGACCAGCCTGGCCAAAAGACCAGCTTGACCAACATGGTGAAACCCCATCTCTACTAAAAATACAAAAATTGACTGGTCATGGTGGTGGGCACCTGTAATCCCAGCTATTACGGAAGCTGAGGCAGAAGAATTGCTTGAACTTAGGAGGCAAAGGTTGCAGTAAGACGAGATCACGCCATTGCACTCCAGCCTGGGCAACAGAGCAACACTCCTACTCAAAAAAAAAAAAAAAAAAAAAAAAAGAAAAAGAAAATCATGCCTTCTCTTAGTCCAATCACACTTTTACATGACTGTTCCTTCTTCATTAAATCTAAGCACAAAAATACAGATTTCCTTGTGTTTTCATGTCTCTATATCTGAAGACTCCTGCGTTATGTAAAACTTTGGTTAAATACCTTTGCTATGCTTTTCTCTTGTTAATCTATCTTTTGTTATGAGGTGTCAGCCATGAACCTGGCAATGGGAGAGGAAGATATTACTTTCTCTCCCCTATCATTGCCACCCTTGCAATTTGTTTTGCAAAGAGATCTATATCACAAACTAGGCTTGTATGTGAAAAAGCAGGATGCCAAGTTGTACCAACAACATGGCCACAAATTTATCGAAAGAATAAGCAAGTTTCCTTCCCCCTACCCCAACACTCAGCAACACATACACTACAGAAAAAGGATTTAAAGAAATCGCACCAACATCTCAACAGCGGCTCTCTTGGGAGTGGTCATGTGTGTGACTTCTTTCCCTTCACTTTTTATAGAGATTGTGACTTGTAGGGTGGATGAGATCCTTGCGGCTTGTCCTGCAGCACTGAGCAAAGACAACCCTTGCTCTATTTCAAACCTAGAACCGAGAGCTTTGGAGCCCTTTGAAGGCACCCTGAGTCTCTTTTGTGTAAGCAAGTGCTTTTTTATTTTTGCCGGTTTAGTCTGGGAGGAGGTAAGCCAAGCTAACTTTCCCAAGGGCATACCTTAAAGTTTCCAAGCCACTTGAGTCTCAGGGTGAGCCAAGGCTTATCTAGGATTATTTACCCAGTAATAGAAATGGCTCTCTGAGAAGTCTTTCACTGTGTCAGCAGTAACCCTTAGTTAAAATGTAAATGATTAACACATTCTATGGAAAAGGACACAGAAAGCCCATTAGTGCTATATCATAGGACCAACGGATATTATTTGCCATTGCTTAATATACTTACAAAGTATAAAGGCTAAACGTCCAGGGAGGCATGCCAGCAAATATCACATTTGCATTACAGTTTTACAGATTAGAAAGTAAATGGCACGACTCACATTTCAAAGAGTTTCTTAACAGCGATTGTCCACTTGACCAAGGAATGTTGCCGACTTAGGCGGAAAGGAACTTTCTGAGAACTGAAAAATCTGGTGCCAGCTAGACCCCTTCCCAAAGCCACACTAGAAGTCCCCTCTCGGTCTCATGGTGACTTTATAGAACTCATTTTTCTGCAAGGTGATTGCTGCCTCCTCAGTCTTTGTGCTAATGATCAACCAGGGTAAGTATGGCAATGACGGGAACAGAATATTCCAAGGACATCACTGCCCTTCTCCAGTTGCAAGGCAACACCTCCTTCACCTGAGCTGGACAAAACAGGTCAGTGGAGATACCGAAAAGAAGGCATCTGATTTCAGGTCAGCCCCACTGCCCCTTGGAGGGGACAGGACAGGTGAGCCTCTCTGGGGGCCACCTACTCAAGTGGCATCATTGTCCTCTCTTCTCCAGAGTCCTCGATTCAATGGAATCGACAGTGAAGCCCCCGGGTGTGGCCGGTGTGTGTTACCAAGTGCAATCCCTGGAGAGGAATTCTGCTGCCATCCACTGCTGTCCCTCATGCAGCTGCCACCTCGTGACCGACCACCGGGACCTGGTTCAGATGCCGAGTGAGGGTTTGTGGACTCCATCAGTGTACTGGATGCCAACTTAAAAAAAAAGTCACTCAACCATAGGAGAGGCTCATAATCCCCAGATTCAGCGATTGGAGTTTTCGGCTATCTGCAGTCAGCGAAGTGGGATGCTGCAGTCCCTCCCAAGGCCTTTGAGGGCAATGCATGGCATTGTCTGAAAGAGTCTTCAGTGCCAAGGCAGTGTGAGAGACAGAACACACGGCTGGCTTTCAGTGCCGCACAGACCTGGCTCTGCATACTATTTACCGATCGTGCAGCTTTGGCAGGTCAAGCGTTCAGAGACCTGATTTCTTCTTCTTTTGAAAAGTGTGTATGTATTTTCTCCTAGGAATCAGCCCACAGAAGTGCTCGCACACAAATATATGAGAAAGAGTGTTTATGATGGCGTTCTTTGTAATAGCAACAACCACAGCAAAATGAAACAAGATGAAGATCATTCATAGAGGAATGATATTATTTTGGCATATCTATATGGTGAAATAATACATGGGCATTAACAAGAAAGAGGCAGAACTGTGTGTGAACACGAGAAGAAGGCAAGGTATTTTATAACATGGGCAAACTGATGAGGTATAAGCACATTATAAAGATCTATGTGTGGAGAGACATGTGCCTATTACACTTATGTGATGTACATACTATCAGGGTTTATACAGGTGTGAAACAACATGTAACTGTGAACAGTGCTTCTCTAATACCTACTCCACGTTCAACTGGTTTTGCTTGCATAAAATAACACGGGGCCTTGAGAGGCCAAGGCGGGCAGATCACCTGCGGTTAGGAGTTTGAGACCAGCCTGACCAACATGGAGAAACCCTGTCTGTACTAAAAATACAAAATTAGCCGGGTGTGGGGGTGCATGCCTATAATCCAAGCCACTCGGGAGGCTGAGGCAGAAGAATTGCTTGAACCCTGGAGGCAGAAGTTGTGGTGAGCTGAGATTGTACCTTTGTACTACAGCCTGGGTAACAAAAGTGAAACTGTCTCAGAAACAAACACACAAACAGACAGGGCCAGGTGCATTGGCTCACGTCTGTAATTCTAGCACGTTGGGAGGCTGAGGTGGGAAGACCACTTGAGCCCAGGAGTTAGAGACCAGCCTGGGCAACATGGTAAGATCCTGTTTCTACAAAAGCTTTTTCCTAAGGGGCTTCCTGCATTCTGGACTAGCCCGCCTGTGTCTGTAAGATGTTGTGTAACATTTTCCTCAATGGTCTGTATTTTCTGTAAAATGGAAGGATCCACAGAGGGGTTGAAATGCAGGTTTAAACCTTTGGACAAGAAGGTGTCCCAAGAGGCATTGGGTGCCTCCCTCATGGGGATGTTCAGGTGACCCAACTCAGATGTGCTGGCCTGTCCCCATCAGCTTTTCGGCCCTCAGTTTAGCAGTCAACGAGAATCACAGCTTAGATCCGCTATTCCACTGGGCATTGCAAAAAAGCGATTTTCTAACTCTTATTCCTTCTACATTTATTGGCTGTAATTCTTCTATAAGGAAAAACTTTTCTTCAATATCTATTTGCTTTGCCTGAATCGCTATTTCTTTTTTTGTTTTTTTTTTTTTTTTTGAGGTGGATTCGCACTCTGTTGCCCAGGCTAGAGTGCAGTGGTGCAACCTCGGCTCACTGCAACCTCCGCCTCCCGGGTTCAAGCAATTCTCCTGCCTCAGCCCCCCGAGTAGCTGGGACTACAGGCATGTGCCACCACACCCGGCTAATTTTTTAATTTTTATTTTTTAGTAGAGACAGGGTTTCACTATGTTGGCCAGGCTGGTCTCAAACTCCTGATCTCAGGTGATCTGCCTGCCTCAGTTTCCCAAAGTGCTGGGATTACAGGCATGAGTCACTGCACCCGGCCCTGAGTCACTATTTTTATAGGAAAGACCAAACATATGATTTATTCTGTCCCTTTTATAAATTTTCTGAAAAAATTTTGTTGCTCTAGTAACCTCTAAAGATTTCCAATTATATACACATGCATATAAAATTATATATCTGCTGTCGTGATGGTTAATATTGAGTATCAATTTGATTGGATTGAAGGATGCAAAGTATTGTTCCTAGGCGTATCTGTGAGGGTGTTGCCAAAGGAGATTAGCATGTGAGTCAGTGGGCTGGGAGAGGCTGACCCATCCTCAATCTGGGTGGGCACCATCTAATCAGCTGCCAACATGTCCAGGATAAAAACACACAGAGGAACATGGAAGGACTTGACTTGCTGACTCTTCTGGCCTCCATCTTTCTCCCGTGCTGGGTGCTTCCTGCCCTCGAATGTCAGACTCCGAGTTCTTTAGCTTTTGGACTTTTGGACGTACACCAGTGGTTTGCCAGGGGCTCGGGTCTCCAGTCAGACTGAAGGCTGCCCTGTTGGCTTCTCTACTTCTGAGGTTTTGGGACTCCGCAATATAGAGGGGATTCAGATGCTGGGTAAGAGGCAGGACTAGCCTGCAGCTCTCACTCAACAGGCAGAGCAGTGTGTGGAGACTCACATCATAAACTTTTGCTCCAAGAACTACCACAGGAACATGCCAGGAAAGCTGAGAGAATCCACAGATCCTTGGAAGGAACAGAATCAATGCTGCAGGCTCCATGGGACACAGAAAAACGGTGAGTCTGCCTGCTTTCTCAGCAGGGAGTCTCCTGGTCTGGGGCAAGTTCTTAGCCCTGGTCAGCAGCTGCATGGAAATAGACTGAGTGCTATTGGGAGGGCAGGGAGGGAGTGAAACCAGCCTTTAGGACTGTGGGCTGCATGGGAGCAGGGGGAGGCCTGGGACTGCTGGCTTTCCCCTACTTCCCTGGTGACCTGTATGACTCAGCAGAGGCAGCCATAATTCCCCTGGGAATATAACTCCATCAGCCTGGGAACCACGCCCCCATCCCCCACAGCAGCCACAGTCCTGCCCAAGGAGAGGCTGAGCTCAGACATGCCTTTCCCTGCCTCCACTTGGTGGTCTTTCTCTATCAACCTGGTAGCTGAAGACAAAGATCATAATCTCTTGGGAGCTCTATGGCCCTGCCCACCGCCTGAGAAACCTGAATACTTAGGGATAGCCGGGTGTCCTTAGGGCTATTTTGTATCTTCCCTATAGGACTGCAGCTGATGCACTCTTAGGGAAAAGCGAGGAAATTTGAATTATATCTCAAAAGCATGTGCATGAGTTATACAAACAGAAAAGGAAGATGCATATTTTATAGAGACTGTACAAGAAGGAAATATGATGACAACATGGAGATAAAACTGGAAAAGTGTTTTGGAAGTTGATTGTAAAATGCTTTACATGTCCATAGTACAAGTTGGATATTTTGTGCTTTAAATAAAAGGAATGTAAACCAAAAAAAAGAAAGAAAGAAAGTACCATCTTCCAGCTGGAGGCCAACTAACACAAAACCAGCACATAAAACAAAAACACAACCAAGGACGCTAATGGAGTCCACTTCCTTCCCCTGCTATCTCTGCCAGGGCAGGTGCTGGTATCTATAGCTGCAAGACCTGAGGATGTATCACATCACAGGATGCGTTGCAGACATTCCTCAGTACCAGCCTGGAGCCTGGTAGCTCTGCTGTGTGGCTAGACCCAGAAGAGCAATAACAATCACTATAGTTTAACTCTCCCCACTCCTAGGAGAAGGGGAAAACACTACCTCAAGGGAGCATCTCGTGGGACAAAAGAATTGAACAGCAGCCCTTGAGTCCTCATCTTCCCTCTGATATAGTCTACCCAAATGAGAAGGAACCAGAAAAACAATTCTGGTAATATGACAAAACAAGGTTATTTAACATCCCCAAAAGGTTATACCAGTTCACCAACAATGGATTCAAACCAAGAAGAAATCTCTGAATTGCCAGAAAAGGAATTCAGGAGGTCGATTATAAGCTAATCAAGGAGGCACCACGGAAAAATGAAGTCTAACATGAAGAAATTGAAAACATGATACAGGACATGAAAGGAAGATTCTTCAGTGAAACAGATAGTGTAAATAAAAAAGTCACAATTTGTGGAAATCAAGGACACACTTAGAGAAATGCAAAATGCAGTGGAAAGTCTCAGCAATAGAATTGAACATGCAGAAGAAAGAGCTGCAGAGCTTGAAGACAAGGCTTTTGAATTTACCCAACTTGTCAAAGACAAAGAAAGAATAAAAAAAGTGAACAAAGCCTTCAAGAAGTTTGGGACTATGATAAGTGTCCAAACCTAAGAATAATTGGTGTTCCTGAGAAAGAAGAGAAATCTAAAAGTTTGGAACACACATTTGAAGGAATAATAGAGGAAAACTTTCCTGGCCTTGCTAGAGATCTAGACATTCAAATACAAGAAGCTCAAATGACACCTCGAAAATACATTGCAAAAAGATCGTCACCTAGGCATATAGTCATTAGGTTATTTAAAGTCAAGATGAAGGAAAGAATCTTAAGAGCTGTGAGGCAAAAGCATCAGATAAGTTATAAAGGGAAACCTATCAGATTAGCAGCAGATTTCTCAGCAGAAACCCTATAAGCCAGAAGAGATTGGAGTCCTAT
Organism: Plecturocebus donacophilus; assembly: GCA_004027715.1. Classification (NCBI taxonomy): domain Eukaryota; kingdom Metazoa; phylum Chordata; class Mammalia; order Primates; family Pitheciidae; genus Plecturocebus; species Plecturocebus donacophilus. The sequence goes on along the minus strand of PVKP010024114.1, from coordinate 28,490 downwards.
TTTTAGCCTCCTTCAACAAAACAATTATCAGCCAAGAATTTTGTATCCAGTGAAACTAAGCTTCATAAATGAAGGAAAGGTACAGTCTTCTCCAGAAAAACAAATGCTGAGATAATCTGCCACTACTAAGCTGGCAGTACAAAACCTGCTAAAAGGAGCTCTAAATCTTGAAACAAATCCTCAAAATACACCAAAATAGAGCCTGCTTAAAATATAAATCTCATAGGACCTATATAATGATAAACCAGTGGAAGAAAACCAAGGTATTCAGACAACAAATACCATGATGAATAGAATAGTACCTAACATCTCAATACTAACACTGAATGTAAATGGTCTAAGTGCTCCACTTAAAAGATATAGAATGGCAGAATGGATAAGAATTCACCAACCAACTTTCTGCTGTCTTCAGGAGACCTAACACATAAGGACTCATATAAACTTAAGTTAAGGGGTTGAGAAAGATATTCCATGCAAATGGACATCCCAAGTGAGCAGGAATAGTTATTCTTATCTCGGACAAAACACACTTTAAGGCAACAACAGTTAAAAAAGACAAAGAGGTACATTACATAATGATAAAAGGACTAGTCCAACAGAAAAATATCACAATTCTAAATACATATGCACCTAACACCGGAGCTCCCCAATTTATAAAACAATTATTACTAAACCTAAGAAATGAGACAGACAGCAACACAATAATAATGGGGAAATTTAATACTCCACTGACAGCACTAGACAGGTCATCAAGACGGAAAGTCAAAAAAGAAACAATGGACTCAAACTACCCTACGACAAATCGATCTAACGAGTTTTGGAGAAGATTCTACTCAACAACTGCAGCATATGCATTCTATTCAGCAGCACATGGGACATTCTCCAGATAAAACATGTGGTAGGCCTCAAAACAAGTCTCAGTAAATTTAAGGAAATCGAAATTATATCAGCCACTCTCTCAGACCATAGTGGAATAAAATTGGAAATCAACTCCAAAAGGAACCCTCAAAACCATGCAAATATAAGAAAATTAAATAACTTGCTCCTTAATGATCATTGACTCAACAATGAAGTGAAGAGAGAAATTAAAACATTCTTTGAACTGAACAATAATAGTGACACAACCTGTCAAATCTTCTGAGATACAGCAAAGTGGTGCTAAGAGCAAAGTTTGTAGCATTAAATGCCTATGTAAAACAATCTGAAAAAGCACAAATAGACAATCTAAAGTCAGGCCTCATGGAACCAGAGAAACAAGAACAATCCAAACCCAAACCCAAACCCAGCAGAAGAAAAGAAATAACAAAAACCAGAGCAGAATTAAATGAAATTGAAACAGGAAAAAATAATACAAAAGATAAATGAAACAAAAAGCTTGGTCTTTGAAAAGATGAATAAAATTGATAGACCATTAGAAAGATAAACAAAGAGAGAAGAACCAAATAAACTCAATTAGAAAGGAAACGGGAGATACTATAACTGATACCACAGAAATACAAAAGATCATTCAAGGCTACTATGAACACCTTTATGTGCACAAACTAGAAAACCTAGAGGAGATGGGTATATTCCTGGAAATATACAACCCTTCTATATTAAACCAGGAAGATATAGAGTCTCTGGACAGACCAATAATAAGTAGCATGATTGAAATGGTAATTTAAAAGTTGCCAACAAATAAAAATCCAGGACCAGACAGATTCATAGCTGAATTCTATCAGACATTCAAAGAAGAACTGGTATCAATCCTATTGACACTACTCCAAAAGATAGAGAAAGAAGGAATCCTCCCTAAATCACTCTGTGAAGCCAGTATCATGCTAATCCCAAAACTAACGAAGGACACAACCAAAAAAGAAAACTACAGAACAATATCCCTGATGGACCTAGATGCAAAAATCTTCAACAAAACACTAGCAAACTGAACCCAATAGCATATCAAAAAGATAATCCACCATGACCAGGTGAGTTTCATACCAGGAATGCAGGGATGGTTTAACATACGTAAGTCAATAAACATGACACACCACATAAACAGAATTGAAAACAAAAATCACATGATCATCTCGATAGATTCAGAAAAAGCATTTGAGGAAATCCGGCATCTCTTTATGATTACAACCCTCAACAAAATCCAGCACAGAAGGAACATACCTTAAGGTACAATAAATCCACAGCCAACATTATACTGAATGAGCAAAAGTTGAAAACATTCCAGGATGCTCATTTTCATCACTTCTATTCAACACAGTACTGGAAGTCCTAGACAGAGAAATAAGACAAGAGAAAGAAATAAAGGGCATCCAAATTGTGAAGAGGAAGTCAAACTGTCGCTGTTTGCTGATGATATGATTGTATATCGAGAAAACCATAAAGACTCATTCAAAAAGCTCCTAAAACTAGTAAATGAATTCAACAAAGTTTCAAGATACAAAATTAATGTACACAAATCAGTAGCTCTGCTTTATACCATAGTGACCAAGCAGAGAATCAAATCAAGAACACAACCCCTTTCACAATAGCTGCAAAGAAATAAAATAAAATACTTAGGAATATACCTAACCAAGGACATGAAAGACCTCTACAAAGAAAACTAAAGAACATGACACAAACAAATGGAAACACATCCCATGCTTATGGATGGGTAGAATCAATATTGTGAACACAGCCATATTGCCAAAAGCAATCTACAAATTCAATGCAATTTCATCAAAATACCACCATCATTCTTCACAGAACTAGAAAAAACAATCCTAAAATTCATATGGAACCAAAAAAGAGCCCATATAGTCAAAGCAATATTAAGCAAAAAGAACAAATCTAAAGGCATCACATTACCCGACTTTGAACTACACTGTAAAGCCATAGTCCTAAAGCAGCATGATGCTGGTATAAAAATAGGCATATGGACCAACAGAACAGAATGAAGAACCCAGAAATGAAGCCAGCGACTTACAGCCAACTGATCATTGACAAAGCAAACAAAAACATAAAGTAAGGAAAGGACACCCTATTCAACACATGGTGCACGGATAACTGGCTCGCCACATGTAGAAGAATGAAACTGGATTCTCATCTTTCATCTTATACAAAAATCAACTCAAGATGGATCAAAGACTTAAATCTAAGACCAAAAACCACAAAGATTCTAGAAGATTATATAGGAAAAACCCTTCTAGACATTGGCTTAGGCAAAGACTTCATGACCAAGAGCCCAAAAGCAAACACAACAAAAACAGATAAATAGAAGGGACTTAATTAAACTAAAAAGCTTCTGCACAGCAAAAGAAATAATCAGCAGAGTTAACAGACAACCCACAGAGTGAGAGAAAATCTTCACAATCTATATATCTGACAAAGGACTAATATCCAGAATCTACAAGGAACTCAAACAAATTAGCAAGAAAAATCAATCCCATCAAAAAGTGGGCTAAGGATAGGAATAGACAATTCTCAAAAGATGTACAAATGGCCAACAAGCATACAGAAAAATGCTCAGCATTACTAATTATCAGGGAAATGCAAATCAGAACCACAATGCGATACTACCTCATTCCTGCAATAATGGCCATAATTAAAAAAAAAAATAGATGTTGACGTAGATGCAGTGAAAAGGAAAGACTTTTACACGGTTGGTGGGAATGTAAAGTAGTAAAACCACTATGGAAAACAGTGCAGAAGTTCCTTAAAGAACTAAAAGTAGATCTACCATTTGATCCAGCAATCCCACTACTAGGTATCTAACCAGAGGAAAAGAAGTCATCACATGAAAAAGATGTTTGCACATGCATGTTTATAGCAGCGCAATTTGCGATTGCACAAATATGGAACCAGCCCAAATGCCCATCAATCAATGAGTGGATAAAGAACATGTGATACACACACACACACACACACACACACACATGCACACACACACACACAGGAATATATTCAGCCATAAAAGGAACAAAATAATGGCATTCCCAGAAACCAAGATGGAGTTGGTGACTACTATTCTAAATGAAATAACTCAGGAGCAAAAAAACAAACATAGTATGTTCACACTTGTATACGGGAGCTAAGCTATGAGGAGGTAAAGGCCTAAAAATGATACATGGGATTCTGGGGACTTGGGGGAAGGGTTGGGGGTGGTGAGGGAGAATAGATTATACATTGGGTACCATGTACACTGCTTGGGTGATGGGTGCACCAAATTTTCAGAAATTACCACTAAATTACTGATTCATGTAACCAAACATCACCTGCTCCCCCAAACCCTACTGAAATTTAAAAAACTTAGAAAAACAAAACAAGCAAACAAAAGAAAATAGTTCAATGTATAAGAAATTATTAAAAATTCTGTGAAATAAAATAAGAAATCATGGTAGGATGGCCACGAGAGTCTGTCAGGGTCTCACTCTGTCACCCAGGCTAGAGTACAGTGGCATAATCACAGCTCACTGCAGCCTTGAACTCCTGGGCTCAAATGATCCTCCTGCTGCAGCCTCTGGAGTAGCTGGGACTAAAGGCACACACCACTATAACTGGCTGAGCTTTTATATTTTGTAGAGACAAAGTCTTGCGCTGTTCATCAGGCTGGTCTTGAACTCCTGGGCTCAACCAATCCTCCTGCTTCCGCCTCCCAAAGCTCAGGGATTACAGGTGTGGGCCATCACACCTGGCATATATGTGTGTGTGTGTGTGTGTGTGTGTGTGTGTGTGTGTGTATTTTAAATGTAGAACAAAGGGAATGAAAGGTAGTTGAGAAATTTGACAGCTCATGGATGATTCTGCTTTTCCCATTTTAATTCATGTTTCTTGTGCAATCAAAACCTTTTCTCAGCAGTTGGTTATAAGGAAGAGAGTGAGAAGGAAAATGGGTAATTATTCACTGAATGGATAAATGCATGAACTGCTTTCTTTCTTCAGAGTCAGAGAGCCCGTCTCTGATTCCTAACAGTGTACCCCCTTAGGGACATTAATTACCTCCATGTATTTCAGATACTTTACCTGTAAAGGGTTATCATAGGGTGGTGGCTGACCCTGTGGGGCTACACACAGATGCTCTCAGGCTCCCCTTTCCCAGATCTGCACACTTGAGCAGCTTCTGCGTGTTTGCTTCTGACAGCCCTTACCCCTCTCTCCCTTTAGGGGACAGCTCTCAGGCTACTGGGGCCATTTGTCTAGGTATCTCCAGGAGTCCAAAGTGCCTGGGAATTCACACCCCCGCAACCTCACGGCAGCCTCAGTTGTGCTGACAGGTGCAAGCCTGACAGGTCTGTGCCCGGTTTCTTACTCTGAGACATCACTGATACTCCAGTGCCCTCTGTGGGATCAGGCCGAGGCCAGGACCTGGCCCAAAGTCACCCCTGACTTGGCCTCTTCCCTGGCCCGTGCATCCACTCCTTTACTGGTTTTCCCTGGAAGCACTTCCTGAATACACCAGTTGCCCATGAATCCCCGTCTCAGGTCTGCCTCTGGGGAATCCGACTCATTACAGGCCTGTGGTGGGAGGGGTGGGATGAGGTGTACAGAGCTGCCCACGTGCCAGGTGACCTGTCCAGGTGAGCAGCACTCCCAGGAACATCGTGCCTCCCAGGTCGTCCCCCACGAAACATCCTTCAGGATATTTTCCGCGATGCCATTTCCTTGCTCTCCTCTCATCCGGAACTTCATCTTCAGGACTCTGGTAAGATCATCTTTGTTTGAGAACCTCCCTGGCCCTTAGCACCAGCTGACCTTTCTCCCTCCAGAATTCCTGTGACGTGTATCGCCCACTCCAAACCATGCAGTTCATTGTTATGAATCGTCTGGGTTTTAAAATTTATTTCAGTGTACAAATCTCATCTCTCCAAAATGACATCACTCATCAATGCAAGATAAATAAATACCGTATTTCATTGACTCAAGGTTGTATTTTAACGTGTCTGAAACTGGGATACATCTTCTATTTTTTTTATTTTTATTTTGAGACGGGGTCTCACTTTGTTGCCCAGGCTGGAGTGCAGTGGTATAATCTCAGCTCACTGCAACCTCTGCCTCCTAGGCTCAAGAGCTCCTCCGCCTCAGCCTTCCAAGTAGTTGGGATTACGGGTGTGTGCCACCATGCCCAGCTAATTTTTTGTGTTTTTGGTAAAAAAGGGGTTTCCTCATGTTGTCAAGGCTGGTCTGGATCTCCTGGGGTCAAGCAATCCGCCTGCCTTGGCCTCCCAAAGTGTTGGGATTATGGGCGTGAGCCACTGAGCCTGGCCCCGGGGCTACATCTTCTAAGTAAGAATGAATAGTAGCTCAGCTGGCAGCTGCCATTTTTGCTTAGAGGTGCATCAAATAATGGAGATCTGACCATGTATGACGTCAGTCTTGGTCATGTGTGAACTGTCTCACATGCGTGTGTGTGGTGTGTGTGGGATGTGTAAGGTTTGTGTGGTATATGTACATATCATATGTTTGTATGAGGTGTGTATGTGGGTGTGGCACACAAGTGTAATGTGTGTATGCGTGGGTGTGTGTGGTATGTATGTTTGTATGGTGTATGTGAGGATGTGTGTGTGTTGTGTATGTTGTGTGTGAGTTGTATGTGTGTCTGTGTGGGGAGCACGTGTGCACATGGTGTGTGTATGGTATATGTATACGTGATGTGTGTGTGGTAGGTGCATGTGTGGGGTGTTTATATGTGGTATGTTTGGGGTATGTCCGTGTAGTGTATGTGGTGTTTTTGTGTGTTGGGTGTGTGGTGTGTGTGTGTGTCATATGTGCTACATGATGTGTGTGTGGTGAGTGCATGTGTATCACATGTGCTGTATATGATGTGTGTGTGGTGTTTGCCTGTATGATATGTGTGTGGTGTGTTTATATGTAATATGTTTGGAGTATGTGAGTATAGTTTACATGGTGTTTGTATGTGTTGGGTGTGTGATGTGTGCATGTGTGGTGTGTCTGTATGTGCCTGTGGGTTGTGTGTACGGCATGTGTGTATGTGGTTTGTATGTGCGGTGTTTGTGTGTGTCTGGTGTGTGTGGCATGTGTATGTTTGCATATGGTGGGGTGTGTGGGTGTGTATATGGGGTATATGGCTTGTGTGCAGTATGTGTGTGTGACGTAGGTGTGTGTGGTATGTCTATGGTGTGTGTGTGTATGTGTGTGAGGAGTGTCTGGAGTGTGTGGTGTGTGTGGGGGCTGTGTGTGTGGCTTGTGTGGTGTGTGTGTGTATGTGTGGTGTGTGATATGTGGTGTGTGTGTGTATATGTGTGTGTGATATGTGGTGTGTGTGTGTATATGTGTGTGTGGTATGTGGTGTGTGTGTGTATGTGTGGTGTGTGTGGTGTGGGGTGTGTGTATTTTTGTGATGTGGGGTGTGTGTGCGTATGTATGGTGTGCGTGGTATGTGTGTATATGTGTGATGTGTGTGGTTTGTGGTGTATATACGTGTGAGTGTGTGTGGTGTGGGGTGCATGTATATGTGTGTGTGTGGTGTGTGTGACATGTGGTGTGTGTGTATATGTGTGGTATATGTGGTATGTGCAGTGTGTGTGGTGTGGGGTGTGTGTACATATATGGGGGTGTACGTGTGTGGTATGTGCTGTGTGTGTGGTATGTGCTGTGTGTGGCATGTGTGTGCTGTGTATATATGTGTGTGTAGGATGTATGTGTGTGGTATGTGTTGTGTGTGGTATGCATGTGTTGTGTGTATCAGACTCTGCTGAAAATGTGCGCACCATGAACACCAAACACCAGGTGATGTGAATGGTTTAAAAGCCTGAACCTAAACCAAGTGCCTAAAACGCTTTAACCTCACCGGGTATCTGTTTGCATTTCATTAACAAGAAGAACCCTTTTTCTTCAAAGACAAAAGTGTGTACATATTTCAAATAGTAAAAAATATCTCAATAAAACAAACCTGAATGCCTACTGTATGCAAACACTGTGCCTCTAGCCAGAGATACAAAGTTAGCACTTTCGCTCCGACCTCCTCAGGGTGGACACCCCTGCAGGGCTGAGCTAGATCTGGGCTGAAGCACAGCCAGTGTGGTTCTCTGTCATTAGGGGTGCAAACCCTAGTCTCTCTGCCCCGCCCCCTGCCCCACAGCAGGACCACGAGAGCAGCCACGGCCGTCCAGGTGAGCAGTGGCCGCGTGTCCTGCCGTTCCATCCCTGGAATGCAGCCGTGGGGCTGGCCCGGGGCTGAGTGCCGGCAGAGCGAGGACCGCGGGCAGAATCAGCGGCGATTTCTCCGGGCCCCACCGGGCAGGGTCAGGCCTTGTGCAGCCGTCCCCGGGAGCCCTGGGCCCTCTCTGCCGGGCCTGGACTCCTTCCCGCAAACGTGCTGGCATGAGGTAAGCCAACAGACCCGCGTGTGGGACTGATTCACCTGGAATGTCAATATTTGGGTTCAGGGTGACTGAGTCCCTACAAATACCAGATACACTTGGTGTGTGTTCTCGTAAAACAGGAAGAAAAACAAAACACTTCCCTGATCAACATAGGGTTCTGTGTACGTGGGAGCCCTCCCCACAACCCCAACGATCCAAGGTCATCTCATCAGAGTCAGAAACAGTTTGCCAGTGGGATATCTCTTCCTCGTTCCAACTCCAGCTGAGGGCCACCGCGCCAGCCTGAAGCGGGTGTAGAGAAGTTTAGACCCGGAAGACAGCCTAACGTTCAGTAAAAGCAAAAGAACATGAAACAGATGACAGCTGGGGTCCCGAGAAGCTGCAATTCTGCCTCCGTGGTGCCCTGCTCAGCAGCAAACCCCACAGAACTCCATGACCGTCTCTCATTCATGACTGGCGGCCACAAGCGTAGGCTCTGCTCTGGAGGACCGTTAGTGGGGGCCTCGTGCGTCCTTATCAGCAACCATGCCAGGGACAGCCAAAAGATCCTCCTGACGCTAACCCAGGTCTATTTCTATTGCATTCCAAAGCCTCCTGTAGAAGCTTTTGTACAATCTCTGAGCATTCACCTGCAGATAACACAAACTTCGACTAACCTGGGCTCATGTAATAAGGAGTCACGTGGCCTCACAGGGTTGGGCAGTGGCCCAGCCATGCCATCAGGGAATGATTGCTCTTTCCCTCTCTCTGTTTTGCCATCCTTGATTCTGGTCTTCATTCCTCAGTTCATGGCTTCACAATCACAAAATGACTGCTGCACCTCCAGGCATTGCTTCTACAGTTCAAGGAGGGAGAAAGTACGGGAGAAGGAAGGTGGTACCTGCTTCAGGGAAGTAAAAGTTTTCCCAGAAGATCTCTGTGTATGTCTTATCTGTTGGAAGTATCATGTGGCCACTGCTAGCTTCAAGGGAGTCTGAAAAGGTGAGTGCTTTTAGCTGGGCACGTCACCTGCCTGGACACAATTGGGGCTCTGTTAGTTAGGACGTGGGGAAATGGGTATTGCACCGGCAACTAATAATGTCTGCCCCGGGGGTGGGTGAGGAGACCTGCTTCTCTCTGCAGGGTGAGATGTGAGGGAAAGCGCCCAGCGTGGCCAGGGAGCTGGCACATGCCATCCAGCCGTGCTTTCTTTGTGTCTTGCAAAAACGATAGAGTCTTGTTGGTAAGCCCTCCCACTTTCAGGGAATACTAATAAAATTTTAACTTCAAAGGATTGAGAATGTCAAGTGGGGGCATCTTTGCACAGGGGGTGGGCCTGCTGGCGTGGGAGGGTGTCTGCGGCTGGTCAGCTGAGCGCCCCACACTGCGCGGTCCTCCCAGAGGCCCTTGCCTGGTACGTTCCAGGCCCCAGCTCGCTTCCCCCTGCCTTGCCTGGCACCTTCAGTTCAGGCTCGCTGGCTGTCCAACCCCGTCCATGGGAAAACGCAACCACCCGCAGACGGTGTGAATGGAGAGGGAGATGGAGACAGACAGAGAGAGAGAGAGCAGAGATTGAGAGACAAAGACTCACAGACAGAAAGAGGGAGGGAGGGAGGGAGCTTGCTTGCTTCTTTCTGGTGGCCGAGTGCTCCCCCAGCCGCCTCGGCCCCGGGTCTTTGCCATCTGTTTTGTGGCTGCCCGCCCCTCTCATCCAGCCCCTGCTCCGGGGTCCCTTATAGACTCTTGGGTGTCATATCCTGATGATTTCAAACGGCTCCCATGGAACTCCAGGACAAGAAGCATCTGCTCCTTTCCCTGTGACTCCCTGGCTCCCGGTGGTCATTTGCCCCCTGCTGTGTCTTGGGAACCAGCCGAGGTGTGGGCTGATGTGGGTGGGGGGGCTCCATTAGAGGACAGAAAGCCCGGTGACTCTTCTCAGAGCGTGGTGCGCCTTCATACAAAATCAATCTAGAGAAGCACACGTCGCTCCCTCGTGAGAAGGGCCCTGGGTCCAGGGTGGCGGGCGGGGTGCGGAGGAAGCAGCCACACTTTCCTGGTCCCCGGGCAGACGCCACGCAGCCTGCGTGTCCCTCCTGATTCACTCGGGATGCCGAGGGCCTTTGGACCCGTCTGCTCCATGGTTTCTGCACTTGGCAGGTGGCAGCCATGCGCCGTGTGTCTCAGCTGCACCTGGGTGAGTCACTGGGCAGGACCATTACTCAGAAAGGAAGCGGCTTAGGTCATCCATTGTCAGCCACAAAGGGGAGGGAGGAGAACTGTTAGAAACGACGTCCTTTTGGTTCTTGGGAAAAACCTTTTGCGATTGTGAAGTTCAAGCTCTCACTTTCCAACAAGTGGAGGCCCGGCTTCGGCGGGCTGGCCTCCCTGCCTCTCCTCTGACCTGGTGGGAGGGACCCCTTCCCTGCACACCTCATGCCTGCCGTGCTCGGCCCAGCTCCCAAGGGGGATGTCCTGGCTGGCGGTGGCCCAAGCTCTTCTCCAGCTGCACAGCTCCTTCCTAAAGAGGGTCCTCTGGTGCCCCGTGGCCCACAGGGCCTGCTAGTGTGCTCTCAGGAAAACCAAAAACCCCAGCACCTGCGGTGGCAACCCCACTGGTGCCAGGAGCAGTGGTTAGATGAATTTCTGCAGGTGGTCAAAGCGGGGACCGGTCCCCCCAGACAGCAGGAAGGGGAGCCTCAGAGTCACCCATCTGGTGTGTTAGGCTGTTCTTTCTTTGCTATAATGGAATACCTGAGGCTGGGTAATTTATAAAGAAAAGAGGTCTCATGGACTCATGGTTCTGTGTGGGGCACAGGAAGTAGGTGCCAGCATCTGCTTGGCTTCTGGGGAGGCCTCAGGGAGCCAACAATCATGGCAGAAGGCGAAGTGGGAGCGGGCACAGCAAGGGGCGGGAGCGGGAGCGGGCACGGCATGGGGTGAGAGCGGGAGCAAGACGGGGAGGCGGTCCCAGACTTTGTTTTCTGTCTGTGTATGTGTGTGTTTGTCTGTGTGTACATATGTGTGTGTATGTATGTGTGTGTGTGTATGTGTGTGTTTGTATGTGTATGTGTGTTTGTGTGTGTCTGTGTATGTGTGTGTGTGTGCGTATGTGTGTGTATGTATGTGTTTGTGTGTGTATGTGTGTATATGCATGTGTGTTTGTGTGTGTATGTGTATGTGTGTGTCTGTGTGTGTATGTGTGTGTGTCTGTGTGTATGTGTGTGTTTGTGTGTCTGTATTTATGTGTGTGTGTCTGTGTGTGTATGTATATGTGTGTGTGTATGTATGTGTGTGTTTGTATGTGTATGTGTGTTTGTGTGTGGGGGGGGGGACAGGGTCTTGCTCTGTCGTCAAGGCCATAGTGCAGTGATGCAATCTTGGTTCACTACAGCCTCCGTTTCCTGGGTTCTAGTGATTCTCCTGCCTCAGCCTCCCAAGTAGCTGGGACTACAGGCGTACACCACCACACTCTGCTCATTTTTATATTTTTGGTAGAGATGGAGTTTCACCATGTTGGCCAGGCTGGTCTTGAACAACTGACCTCAAGTGGTCTGCCTGCCTCAACCTCCTGCTGCTGGGATCACAGGCATGAGCCACCATGCCCAGCCCAGACTCTGTAAAGAACCAGATCCCGTGTGAACTCAGAGCAAGAATTCACTCATTACCGTGAAGACACACCAAGCATTCATGAGGGATTCGCCACCACCATCCAGGCACCTCTCAGGAGGCCACCTCCAACACTGGAGGGGCCATCTCAGCATGAGATTTGGAGGTGAAACATGTCCAAGCAGTATCATCTGGACTCAGGCCAGGATTTTAGGGTGGGGTTTGCTGAGCCCAGCTGGCACAACTGCAGGAGGAACGACCCAGCCTCTTCCTCCGAGTCATGTCCTTGGGGAAAGGCAGCAACCGGCGAGCAGCTGCTCCTGACCTCGATCCCCAGAGGCCCCCACAGCCCAAGTGCCCTGGCTTCTGCCACCCCTGTCCCAGAGAAGCCACCCGTGAACGAACAGACCTGGGGTGTGGCTGGCCTCTGTTCCAGAATTCTGCAAAGGCTGCACGTGCTGAGCCTTGTTCCCAGCCCTGAGGCAGTGATAGTAACTTGGAAAAAACAGGTACTTCCTGCCATATGGGGCTCCCACTCCGGAGGGACTTGGGCTCCCCAGCTGGGGTGGTTCCATCGAGAATTCATCTCAACAGAGCGGAGGAGGTGCGCCTGGGCACTTTCTTGAAGAACAAGTGACTCGATATGAAAGAGTGAACCAATTTTTAGGTCTTGAACACTCCAGTGACACGAGCTATGAAAACACATGAACAGTAAACCTTTTCTATAAGGAAAGGCAATCGCAAATAGTACTTTGGGCAGTGTCACAGGCGAGTTTCAGAGGTCATGGGGAAATGGCAGATTGTGGATTGCAGGGCCTTGCACGCCAAGCGGAGCTCATGGCACACGTGCACCTGCTCTCCGGAGCCTGCCCTGCTCTGACTTTCTCTCACTCATCTACAAGCAAACTTAGTCGACACGGTGGGAGATAAAGGTGGGGTGATGGGCCCCCATGCCATGGGTGGTCACTAGAAAACAGAAAACCCTGAGTGCAGCAGAGCTCTACCCTGCTACTGGAAGTGTCCTCAGCCCTGCTCCAGCGTCTCTCAGAGGCCATGTCTGCTCTTCCAGTCCTCTCCTGGGCAGCGCCAGCCGAAGACCAGGCACTCCTCAGATCCAGGATTTCCACAGTGGGGCTTCTTACCATCCCCCAAACCTGCGCCTCTTCCATGTTCTTGCGTAAATGAAGGCACCGTGCTAAAACCGAGGATCTCAATGACAGGCTCGACCCCTTTCTGTCCCTCATGCCCACGGCCAAGCACCTTTGCAACTAGAAGGTATCGTCCTATGGACTCTCACATCGGTCCCCTCTCTGCATCCCTCCTGCCCTGACACGTCCAAGCTTGTCACCTCTTTCTAGACTATTATGATGGCCTTTCAATCACGTTCCTCTCGCTGGTCTTGACTTTTTTGATCTATTTCTCTGCTGCAGTTCCTGAGGTCTTTACACAGTACCCTCCAGCGTACTCATTTGCGGCATCCAGGGCTTTTATGATAATGTCAAAATTCCAAATTAGGACCTTCCTGCTCCTTTCCTAACACTCATCTTCGCAAGGGTTGGTATTCAGAAGACACTGGCAGATGACTAAAAGTAAGTAGGAAGAAAGGAAGACACTCCGTGTGTCTTTATACAGTCTCATAAAACAGAACAAGCTATCCCATAGCACACAGAAAAACCACTTAAAATCCTCACTTTCTTCCTCCCTCGCAGTACCTGGCTGGAAGACTCCCCGAAACCCCCCTGGCCTTGCCCCAGCTGCTGGCTGTCCTGGCCTTCCTCTGAACCTCTTCATGGAGGCACCGTGTCATGGATCCCAAAAGTTACACAAAGGGCAAGTCATCAGCCAGAGTCCTCAGGAAAGAGACTTGTTCCTTGATTCCTCCATCTTCCTGTAGAAGTCTGAGCTCTCCACCTGCACTGCGCTTCTTTGACTAGATGGGGCTTTGTATTAGCGCTAGTTCTAAAGACCCTTGAATTGAATGGGAATCCCACATTTTTATATTTTCCCATTAGGGACCCACACCTTATTGTTGTAAAATGAAATGCTATTGCATACAGGACTCTCTCCTCGCTTTGCCTGACTGCACAATCACAGCTGCTAAAGCTACGCTCCCGACATCACGGAAACAGACTGCCTCCTCCTATGTCAGTTCAGCACTTCAGAAGAGCATTTACTCTGGCAGCCAGGCCCTGTTATTGTACCCCACCCCAGATCTCAGTTCCAACCTTTGACCCCCTTTAGCTTTGCACGTCATGAATTCACGCTGCCAATGGCCGGGGAAGAAAAGCTGGGTTCATGGAGCAGGCATGGGTTTCCGTGAGCAGAGAGGAGAGAGAAGAGGGAAAGGCATGGCCTGAGACTGTCCTTACCGTCAGATACATCCACTTCAAGCCCTCCCTTCCCCACTCCCCATAGCCGGTAAAGACTACCTGTGCCATGCTAAAAGCCAAAGACCTCCTCGTGATCCTACACAACCCACATCTAACAGCAGAGCTGTGCATGGGTGTGTTCACATTCCAAACCCTCCCTTAAAACGCTGAGCTGTGTCCCACCTGAATAGACACAAGTCTTTATCCATCTCAGTGTTTTTCTGGTTTGGAATGAACCCCATTTCTTGTTTGAGGACATGCAGGTTATAGGCAATAATGTTGAATGAATGGCAAAGAATAAAATTAGAAAAACAACTGCTGTGGCGTGAGTCCTAATTAACACTTCGGACTTTGAGCTTATTCAAGTGGATGGTTATAGATTGTAAATGGAGGTGTAAATATTTAAAGTATGGAACTTTTTTTTTTAAGATGGAGTCTCACTCTGTCGCCAAGCTGGAGTGTAGTGGCACGATCTCGGCTCACTGCAACCTCCGCCTCCTGGGTTCAAGCAATTCTCCTGTCTCAGCTTCTCAAGTAGCTGGTACTATAGGCATGAGCCACCACGCCCAGGTAATTTTTATATTTTTTAGTAGAGATGGGGTTTCACCATGTTGGCCAGGGTGGTCTTGATCTCTTGACCTCGTGATCCACCTGCCTTTGCCTCCCAAAGTGCTAGGATTACAGGTGTGAGCCACTGCACCCAGCGTTTTTTTTTTTTTTTTTTTTTTAAGACAGTTTTGCTCTGTTGCCAGGCGCCAGGCTGGAGTGCAGTGGTGCAATCTCAGTTCACTGCAATCTCCACCTCCTGGGTTCAAGCACTTCTCTTGTCTCAGCCTCTTGAGTAGCTGGGACTATAGGCAAATGCCACCATGCCCAGCTAATTTTTATATTTTTTAGTAGAGACAAAGTTTCACCATATTGGCCAGGATGGTCTTGATCTCTTGACCTTGTGATCCGCCTGCCTTGGCCTCCCAAAGTGTTGGGATTACAGGCGTGAGCCACTGCACCTGGCCTAAAGTATGGAACATTTTTAAACTGAGACTTGGGAGAAATATATTCATGGAAAAAGGACACATGATAACTCATCTTTATTCATCAGCATTTTAAGTGATTTCCACCTCTAGTTATTTGGACTGAATAGGTAATTTGGATCAATAATCCCAATGTAAACAACTCTAAAGCTGGATAAAACGTCTTTTAAAAGTGTTTAAAGGGATTGGAGCCATAACGAGGTGGTAAAACTGTCTGGATGAAGATCTAAGAAAAGAAAGAAATCTAGAGACGTGCAGCTGGCATCAGGTGCTGACTGCATCCGGGGAGTTTCTGCTCTTTCAGGAAGATGAGGTACACACCAAGCATTCACGAGGGCTTCGCCACCATGATCCAGGCACCTTTCAGGAGGCCCACGTCCAACACTGGAGGGGCCATCTCAGCATGAGATTTGGAATGGCTGCTGAGAAACGTTTTTGGCTGCCTCATGAGGCACGAGGTCAAGTGCAGGAGTCTAAATCTTGCCAAGATTAAGGGCTTCATAACGCCCTGAAATTTAGTTGGGAGCCCAACTCCTTTGAGTGAGGAGTAAGAAGGAACAAAAAGTAAATCTGTTCTCACATATATTCGTCTCAGCTTCAAGTCACCTGAGTGGCCCTAAGAAATATCACCACTGAAATTGTATTAAGGTAATCCCAGATTGATGGTATCTTTAGGCACCTGGCCTAAAGATAAAAGAAAATTATCTTTGGAGAAAACAACATCCTACCAGGCCTCAAATTATTTCTCAGCAATCTCTTAAATATTTGTTTGGCATTTCATCAAAGATAGCCAGAAGCACAGGTGGCATGACAATCTAACTTAGAACTAGCAGAAAGAACTGACACATAAGCACCCTAAACAAAAGAATTATCAGATGTGGTCCCTAAAATAATTGTGTTTATGGTGTTCAAGGATATGAAAAACAAGGTTTAAAATATCATTATAATACCAAACACATTCATTTGTAAAAATTATAGCAGCTTGGGGAAAACAAAATTCAGAACTGAAAAATACAGTAACAAATTAAAAACACAGGGACCATGTTTTACAGCAGAATGGAAACAGCTGAAGAGAAGATTATTAAACTGGAAGATAGATCACAGGAAAATAGCCAGATTGAGGCAAGCAGAGACTAAAGATGAGAAAGACAAGAGAAAATATTAGACTTGGAAGACATGGTGAAAGGACCAGTGTTTCAGAAGGAGAGAAGAAAGAAAATGGATAGAAGCAATATTTGAGGGGCTAGCGCTGAGAAAATAATTTCTTTCTTTTCTTTATTTTATGGGGAGTTCATAAGAGGTGCTGAGGTGGCCTCTGGCCCATAAGAAATTGAAGACTTCAGTCCAACAACTGCAAACTGACTCTTGCCCACAAGATAGATAAGCTCGGAAGTAGATCTTTTCTCTGATTAAAGCTCCCTGAGAACTTAGCCAGCCAGACACCTGGATTACAGCTGGCTGATACCCAAGCAGAAGACTCAGTGAAACATGCCTGAGCTCTATTTATTATTTAAGCATTAAAAAGCTGATAAGAAACTGTGTTTCTTTTTCTTTTTCTTTCTTTCTTTTTTTTTTTTTTACTTTTATTTTAGGTTCAGGAGTACATGTGCAGGTTTTTTACATAGGTAAACTCACGTCGCAGGGTTTATTGTACAGGTTATTTAGTCACCCAGGTACAAAAGCCCAGTACTCAATAGTTATTTTTTCTAATCCTCTACCTTCTCCCACCCTCCACCATCAGGTAGGTTCTAATGTCTGTTATTCCCCTCTATGTGTCCATATGTTCTCATTATTTATCTCCCACTTATAAGTGAGAATGTGCGGCATTGGGTTTTCTGTTCCTGCATTAACTTGTTAAGAATAATGGCCTCCATCCATGTTCCTGCAAAGGACACAATCTTGTTCTTTTTTATGGCTGCATAGTATTCCCTGATGTATATGTACCACAGTTTCTTTATCTAGTCTATCATTTATGGACATTTAGGTTGATTCCATGTCTTTGTTATTGTGACTAGAGCTGCAGTGGACATACAGGTGCATGTTTGTTTATGGTAGAATAATTTATATTCTTTTGAGTATATACCCAGTAATGGGATTGCTGGGTCAAATGGACAGAAACTTTGTTTCTAAAATTTAAAAAGAGTAACCACACAAGATATTGGCAAGGATGTGGTGCACCTACAGCTGTTGGGCATTGCTTGTGGGTTAGCCGCTCTGGAAGACAGTTTCACAGTTCCTTAAACAGTCGGACATTACAACAAAATACTATTACAAATGTATTAGAATGTCTAAAATCTGAAACACCAATACCACCAAACATGAGGAGGTGGGAATGCAAAATGCTATAACCAATTTGGAAAAAGATTGGCAATTTCGTCTAAAACTAAGCATACTCTTACCATACAATCCAACATTCATGGTATTTACCTTGGTATTTACCCAAATGAGTTAAAAATTTATGATGACCTGGGCATGGTGGCTCACATCTTGAACCCAGGAGGTGAAGGTTGCAGTGAGCCAAGGTCGTGCCATTGTACTCTAGCATGAGCAACAGAGTGAGGCTCCATCTAAAAAATAAAAAATAAAAAGTTATGATCACATAAAACCCTGCATGCAGATGTTTATAGCAGCTTTATTCCTAATTGCTAAAACTTGAAAGGAACCAGGATGTCCTTTGGTGGTAAATGAATAAATAAACTGTGGTACATCCATACAATGAAATATTATTCAGCACTAAAAAGAAATGAGCTATCAAGCCATAAGAAGACATGGAAGAAACTTAAATGCATATTACTCAGTGAAAGAAGGCAGTCTGAAAGGTGGTATACTGTGCAATTCCAACTTCATGACGTTCTGGGAAAGGCAAAACTACAGAGACAGTAAAAAGCTTGGTGGTTGCCAAGAGTGGGGAGGGAGGGATGAATCAGTGAAGCACAGAGGATTTTTAAGGCAGTGAATGTGTAATGGTATCAGGGTGGACATATCATGATCCATTTGTCAAAACTTATAAAATACAAATAGCAAGTGTGAACCCTAAACTATGGACTTTGGATGATCATGACATATAAATGTAGGCCATAGACGGTAACAATGCATGCTCTTCCACAGGACATTGATGGTAGGGGAGGCTGTGCATGTCAGGGAGGAGAGGGGGAGAGAGTATACAGGAAATCTCTGTACTTTCTGTTCAATTTTGCTGTGAACGCAGATCTGTTCCAAAAAATAAAGTCTGTTAAAAAAAGTTAAACATACACATCCTATATGATCCAGCAACCTCACTCCTGAAATTTACCCCATCAAATTAAAAACTTCTGTTCACACAGAAGTCTGAACATGAAAGCTTATTATAGCAGCTCTATTCACAATTGCTAAAAACTGGGACCAACCCGAACTCCAACAGGTGATAAACAATCTGTGGTCCATCCATACCGTGAAATACTGCCCAGCAATAAAAAAGAACAAACTATTAGTACACCCAACAACCAAGCTGAAGATCAAAGAATTAGTGAAATAAGGCTGTTAAATGCTACATGCTGCCCAATTCCCTGTATTTTTATTTATTTATTTATTTTTGAGATGGAGTGTTGCTCTGTTGCCCAGGCTGGAGTACAATGGCACGATCTTGGCTCACTGCAACCTCTGCCTCCCGGGTTCAAGCCATTCTCCTGTCTCAGCCTTCAGAGTAGCAGGGATTACAGGCACCCGCTACCACACCCAGCTAATTTAAAAGCTAATTTTTAAGCATTAAAAAGCTGATAAGAAACTGTGTTTTCTTTTTTTCTTTTCTTTTTTTTTTTTTACTTTTATTTTAGGTTCAGGAGTACATGTGCTTGTTTTCTATATAGTTGGGATTACAGGCATGTACCACCACGCCTAGCTAATTTTTGTATTTTTAGTAGATACAGGGTTTCACCATGTTGGATCAGGCTGGTCTCAAATTCCTGACCCTACGTGATCTGCCCATCTTGGCCTCCCAAAGTGTTGGAATTACAGGTGTGAGTCACCACACTTGACCCCAATTACCTTTAAATAAAATTTTCTGCCTTCTGATCAGTGGTGAAAAAATTTAAAAAGAAATTCTCAAAAAGACAAAAGGATAGTGATGGAGAACATATCAATGGCTGCCAGAGTCTGGCGACAGGAAAAGATGTGACTATCAGGGGGTATCATGAGGGAGTTTTTGGAATGATGGGAATGTTCTATATCCTGAATGAGGTGGTAGTGACATGAATCTATATAGCTGTTAATATGTGTAGGGGTGTACATCAGCCCCCAAATTCAATGTTACTGTATGATAACTTAAAAATAAAAACATACTTCATATCTAGAGACTGTACCATGAAAAAATAAACATACTCCAATCATATGATCCAGTCACTCCACTCCAGGTATCTATCCAAGAGAAATGAAAGCACACGTTCATGCAAAGTCTTGTAGGCAAACTACAATGTTCTTAAACAAGTGAATAAAAACGTGCTCTCTCCATTCAGTGAAATCTGTTCAGCAATGAAAAGAAATGAATCCCTGATGCAGCAGATGACATGGACAAGTCTCAAAGTAATTGTGGTGAGTGAAACAAGCCAGTAGAAAGAGAGCACCTACTGTCTGGTTTCATGTGCACAAGATGATAGGGAATGCAAACTCACCTGCAGTGTTAGGAAGTGGATGAGGGATGAGAAGGTGTGAGCTGGCAGGGGAGCATTGCAAAGGGGCACAAGGAACTTCTGGTTTGGTGGATATGCTCCTTATCTTGACTACAGTGAGAGTTTTACATATAAATACATTGATATATATTTCATATAACATACATGTACGTGTTTGTAAAAATGCTCTCTTGCCCCAGTTCTGAGACTCTGGCCAGAGGCCAGTCCGTTCCCCTTCTTAAGCAGCTGATTAGGCTCTCACCCTCAGGGCCTGCTATATACCTGCCCTAATCACCCCAGAGCCAGGTACCAGACAACTGGGAAGAGCCCCTGTGCCTTAGAGTCTGCAGAACTGTTCAAATTAGCCAATCCACAAGGAGCACCCAAACCTTAGTGTGAAATTACATAAGTAGAAGGCCACTGCCTGAGGCTGTTTCATACTTGGAGTTCTTGCATAATGTATTACAACCTAACTTACTATGTAAACAAATTGAAACCTAACTTAGGAGTATAGCTGCTGAGGCTCAGCCAATCATAGGCAGCCAACTCCTGAGACCATGCCCACCTAAGGCAGATGCCTAGCTGTAGCCAATCAGGTGATTTCCTTACTTTGCTTCCTTGTTCAGCCTATAAAAGCTCAGCCTATAGAATCTTGCTGCTCACACTGCTGGGCAGAGCCCCCTGAACTCCCTCTGGTTCTGAGTGCTGCCCAATTCATGGATTGTTCTTTGCTCATATAACTCTGCTAAGTCTAATTTGTCTGAAGGTTTTCTTTTAACACCATCTACCCCCACCTTGATGGTAATACAGAAACTGCCTGTACAGCTCCAGCTTGCTGTTACCCTATCCCCAGGCAACCCTGTATGTGGCTCTGCCTAACAGCCTTCTCTCATTTGGAAGTTGCAAAGATTGCTGCTTTCATCTATCTGAGTGTCACTGGGTTGTGTCCTGCCATCAGAAGAACCTTTATGTCAAAACATGCATATGTCAAAAGTTACAAAACTGTGTGCTTCTGATGTGCACAGTTTACTTTAAGCTGATAATACTTCAATAGAGTCATTTAAAAAATCCTGTGAGGTAAAATCAACAGAGTGAAAAGGGAACCTATGGAATGGGATAAAATATTTGCAAATCGCATATGTGATAAGTGGTTAATATCCAGAGCATATAAAGAATTGCTACAACTCAGCAACAACAAAAAAGCCCCAAATAACTTGCTTTAAAAATGAACAAAGGACTTGAATAGACATTTCTTCAAAGAATATATACAGACGGCCAAGAAGCATATGAAAAGATACTTAACATCACTTATCAAGTGAAATAAAAGTCAAAAACCACAATGAGATGTTACCTCACACTCACCGGGATGGTTACTATCAAAACGACAGAAAATAACGAATGCTGGTGAGGTTGTGGAGAAATCAGAATCCTTGTGCCCTCTTGGGAATGTAAAATGGTGCAACTACTGTGAAAAAGAGTATGGAGTTTCCTTCAAAACAAAAAATAGAATTACCATAGGATCCAGCAATTCTACCTCTGGGATTCTACCCAGAAGAATTGAAATCAGGGTCCTGAAGAGATATTTGCCCATCCACATTCATCCCGTCATTACTCACAATAGTAAAATGTGGAAGCAACCCATTTGTCTATGAAGAGATAAATGGATAGACAAAATGTGACATATGCACATAAGAGAATACTATTCAGTCTTAAAAAAGAGGGAATCATGTCCCATGCTACAGCATGGATGAACCTTGGCTGCATGATGCTAAGTGAAATAACCCAACCACATGAGGACAAATACTGTTATGATTCTACTTACGTGAGGGATCTAAAGTAGCCAAACCCACAGAAACAGAAAGTAGAATGGAGAGGGTGAGTGAGGAGTCCATGTTTAATGTAGAGTTTCAGATTTGCAAAATGAAAAAGTTCTAGAGATCTATTGCACAACAATGTGAATAAACACTGTTGAACTGTGCATCTGAAAATGATTAAGATGGTGCATTTTATGTTGTGTATTTATTACCACAATTAAAAAAAAACTGTCCAAGATGGTGGATTTCACCATCTTGACCAGGCTGGTCTCAAACTCCTAAATAACAAAATAAAAATACAAAAATTAGTCGGGCACAGTGGTGGATGCCTGTAATCCCAGCTACTAGGGAGGCAGAGGCAGGAGGATGCTTGAACCCGGGCAGTGGAGGCTGCAGCGAGCTGAGATCGTGCCCCTGCACTCCAGCCTGGGCGACAGACTGAGACGCCATCTCAAACAAGCAAGCAAGCAAACAAAAACTGCGAGGTGAACAATGTGGTTATTTTTATCTTCATTTTGGAGATATGAAAACTGAAGCTTGGAAAGACTAAATTATTCTTCCAAGGCCGTTTTTTCCACGTAGTGACCATTTGTGTGTCTTTTTCTGTGGAATGTCGGCCTGCGGCCCGTGGTTTCATTGGGTCACTTGTATTTTTAAATGTTATGTCATTTTGTTTTATTTTCAAGTCGTAGCAGTGTTTTACATATTCTGGATACAATTCTTTGGTCAGCTATATGTATTGCACTGATTTTCTCCCAGTCTCTGTGCTGCCTGTTAATTTTCTCTTTTTCTTTCTCCATTTTTTTTTGTTTTGGGATGGAGTTTTGCTCCTGTTGCCCAGGCTGGAGCGCAATGGTGCAATCTCGGCTCACTGCAGCCTCTGCCTCCTGGGTTCAAGCAATTCTCCTGCCTCAGCCTCCTGAGTAACTGGGATTACAGGCACCTGCTACCATATCCGGCTAATTTTTTAATATTTTTAGTAGAGACAGGGTTTTGCCATGCTGTCCAGGCTGGTCTTGAACTCCTGGCCTCCCAAAGTGCTGGGATTACAGGCATGAGTCACTGCGCCTGGCTGCTTTCTTCTTTTTTTTAGAGGCAGGATCTCTCTTTGTTGCCCAGGGTAGAGTACAGTAGTATGATCCTGAGTTCAAGGGATCCTTCTGCCTCAGCCTCCCAAGTAACTGAGACTAAAGGAGTGCACTACTGTGTCTGGCTAATTAAAAACAATTTCTGTAGAGACAGGATCTTCCCATCTTGCCCCGGCTAGTCTCAAACCCCTGGCCTCAAGCAATCTTCCTGCCTTGGCCTCCCAATGTGCTAGGGACATAAGCCACCACGCCCGGCCTAATTTTCTTAATTTTTATTTGATAAAGTCTAGTGCTTTCTCTGTGCTGCCTGCCCAAATGTAGGCGTTTATAGTTTTCATTATTACATTTAAGTCGATAATTCATTGGTTAAATTTCATATCTGGTATAAGGGAGAGGAGGCTCATTTTTTTGAGTATCTTCTTATGTGGACTGTATGGATATCTGTTCCCTCCAGCTTCATATCAGTGGCAGGGAGGTGCACCTGAGGGGCGGGTGGCCATCAAGGGTGGCCTGGAAGATGTCGTCTCTGCAGCCTGGGAGCCTCCAATGCTTCCTGGGCTAAGGCTGAGCCTTTTCCTCTCCCGCCCCCATCGGCTCTGTCGGCTCCTCTTGTTTAGCTGGGTCCACCATTTCCTTGGGCCCCTCTGCTCATCCCCCTCATCCTAGGGGACACAAGGGTGGGGTGAGGTCTGGAGAGGAGGAGGTGACAAGGCCAAGGGCCCAGCCTAGAAGAATCCATCCCGTGACTTTTGCCAGTGCCGGGAAGCAGCAGCTGCGGAGTTTGCATCTCTGCTCATTCTCTAACGCTACATGACTGGGAGCGAGCTGGTTGTGTGCTCGGCTCAGTGTATAAAATGAAAATAGTGCTCCCTATCTGCTCTATAGGAACATTGTGAAACAAAGCTGGAATTTTAAAGCGTTATAAAATACCTGAACTCTAAGCTACAATTCAAATGCTGTCTTATCATGTCAGCGTGCATCTCTTCTCAAGACACCCAGAAGATGCCAGCAATGCCAAACTGCTTCCACTTCTCCCAAACGGCTCCGATCCCTCCTGTCCCTTCCCAGGTCTCGGCTCGGCTGCACACCTGCAGAACCTGTGCAGCACCCTGTCCAGCCGCCTGCCACTGCCTCCTTCTGGGACAGACCCGCTCTGCTCTCTTTCTTGTTCTTTATGTTCCTCCTGTTCCAGGCCTTTCTGGCTGTCATCAGCATCTACAACAGGCTTGTGGTCCCAGAATGTTCAAAACCAGAGTCCGTATCCCAAATCCAGACCAATGGAGCAAATATTTGGTCCAAGAATCAATGAGGGTGTGTGCTCTTAAAGCTTTGCTTGAGGTGATGTACGGTCACATTAGGAGGATGTGGGTGGGTGGCAGCATCTATGCCAAGTCTCACAGCCTGCTGGGCAAGGCAAAGGTGCCAGGAGGCAGACTCTGTGGTGGGGATGATGGTGAGGGCTGGAAGGACTAGACCCACTCACTGAGCCACTGAGAGGACGAGGGTACCGCACACCCGCAGCAGGTGTTTGGAGAGCAGGGTACTACCTGTGGACTCACGGCAACACCCTGCTGCCCAGACACTGCCTGGCACGTAAACAGCTGCTGATGGCACAAGTGGCCCATGCCTTTGGTACTCCGTCATGAGGAAACAGGACTGGGGGCAAGGCCGATGGAACCAGCCTGGCCTTGGGTGACAAACTGCAGGTGTGTTCTTCTCCCTCCAGGAAGAGACTTCAGAGAGGGGCAGAGCTCAGGCATTCACAAAGCCCCTCCAGGTCCCCAGGAGGACCTCTCACACACGCCCACATCCATGTGCTAGGACCTCAGCCGCTGCCACTGTCTGCCCCAGCAGAGGAGTTGACCCTGAGGCCAGGCTCGGTCCCTTCTGGGAGCCCCCCCGCCCTTCTTTATGGCTCTGCTCGTCCAGGTTGCTGCTCTGAGGCTTGCAACTGGGGCAGGGCGGACAGAGAAAAGTTTAGACCCTGGACACACGTTGTGTGCAGGTCCCTTCTGCTCCGTCCTGGCACTTTAAGCCCTCAGCCGATAGAGACCCTTCTTTCAATGTGACTGTCTTAGCAGTCGGGACAGGGGTGAGCCGAAACCCACATCACTCAAGCACGAAAGACTGACAAGGAGTGTAGTAACTCACGAGAGAGCCCCAGTGAACATGGAAACCAGTCTCTAAAAGTGGCACTCGAGCCGTGACTGGCAAGGCTGATAGAATCCATCCATCCATTCATAATTCATTCATTTATTCTGTTTGGCTGGAGAAGCAAGGGAAACTCCCTCTCCTTTCCTGGCCATCAGCTGCTGCCTTCCTGTGCAGGACGCGGGCCATACTTTCCCTCTGAGTGGGACGGGGTCTTCCCATTGCCCTATCCTCTGCAAGGCGTCCTGGTGGTGGGGGGACCTGATTGCTGTTCTCCAACTCCCCCAGCCAAGCCCCACCCGGGTGACTGAGGAGGAAACGGGAAGTCAGCTCTTGGACTCCTCATCTCCAGGAGCTTCCCTGGAGGACTCTGCGGCCCTTTTGCCCTCTGGATTACAAATTAGGGTTCAAGCTGCCCCCAGGGAAGCCAAGTCTGGGACAATTCTCTGGAAATATTGAAAAATATTTAGCTTGATGAAAAACCTATCCTTTATCAGCCATTGGCCTTTGGACAACATGTTTAAGCTCTATAAGCTTTAATTTCCTCTTCCCATAAAATGAGATGGTGGTGGCACCTCCTCTGCAGGCGAGTCATGTAAACTCACTGTGATACCCTTGCAAAGCTCTTAGGATGGCAAGTCCTTCACTTGGCACAACCCACGCCTGGGTCACCTGGGCAGGAGCAGGCGGACAGGGCAGGCACTGAGACAGGCTCCTGGAGGTACCAGGCAGACATCGGCTCGTTCCCCAGAGCAACTGCGGGGATGTGGGGTGCTATCAAAGCATGCGCTCTGGGATGTGAGCCCATCAGAGAGGTCAGGGAAAACTCCATCGAGGAAGGAGAGCTTTGAGGCCAGAGTTGAGGGGATTCGGCAGCATTAACCAGGCAAAGAGGAGGCAAGAGCATCCAGGTAAAAGGAACAGGTGTGCCAGGTTCCCCAGGCAGGAGGCCGTGCAAGGGAGAGCTGGAAGCCCGGGAATGTGCTCAAGGCAGGGGGTTTATCCCATTCCAAACCACTGTTGAGTTTTAACAAGGAGACTTGTTCAGATGTCAGAGTTCATTCATTTCCCCCCATGATGCTGTCTTCCCTCTTTAAATCTAAAAATCAATCTAAAATAGAGATTTTCTCAGCTATTTTCATTAGATTGTGATCACTTTTTTTTCTGTTTTTGAGATGGAGTCTCACTCTGTAACCCAAGCTGAAGTGCAGAGGCACAGTTCTGGCTCCTGTGCTCGAGAGATTCTTGTGCCTCAACCTCCCGAGTAGCTGGGGCTACAGGCAAGTGCCACCATGCCCAACTAATTTTTTTTTTGGTAGTTTAGTAGAGATGGTGTTTCACAATGTTGCCTAGGGAGGTCTCAAACTCCTGAGCTCAGGCGATCCTCCCACCTCGGCCTCCCAAAGACCTGGGACTGTACCCAGCTTAGACTGTCATCACTTTTATCACATGGCAACATTAGTAAATAACTTCTAAAGTTCAAGTAGACAAAGTGACTTCCTTTCCAGAACATACACAATTTAAACAACACTGAATCTTGAGTCGTTTGCGGGACATCCCAATGCCCAGCAGTGAATTCTGCCAGCTAATTTTAAACACAACCTTTGGTAACCATAACTGAAAAGATGGCATTGGCAACTGCTTGAAGGACTATAGTAGATCTCATATAATAAAATTCGGTTTGACTTTTTTGGGGGAACTCACACAGTCTTGTAAAAAGAAAGCTAGCAGTCTCATGAATGACATTCAAATAGAATGTCAGGGGGCTTTACAGCAAAGTTTTGGGGACAGGAGGATAATAAGATTTCCTGTAATGGAAGAAATGAACACTAGGTGGAGATTCTATGTGGGCACATGGCGTGCGTTGGTCGAAGGGAACTCTGGGACACTAGAAAAATCCCGGTAGCTTGTCAGGTGATAGATCATGAGGCTGCAGGGGCAGCCTGCAGGAAGTGTATACAGCTCTCAATATCCTCCAGACGTTGTTTCAGAAGAAAGATGTAAAAAAACCAAAACATACGAAAAAGAAATTTAGCAACAAGGAAACGACCAAGCATATGGGAGCAATGCTTCAATTCACTCTAGTTTTCAGGAAAAAGTGACTCACAAGCTTCACTGGAAACGGAGCCTTTTGCTAAACGCAGCGGGAATGCAGGAATGTGTTACAGATGGGGCAAGTGCGATTCTAGGCGGTTCCTGCACTGTTGGAACAATCATTATTATTATTTTGAGAGAGGTCTCACTCTGTCGCTCAGGCTGGAGTGCAGTGGTGGGATCAAGGCTCACTGCAGCCTCCACCTACCCAGGCTCAGGCAATTCTCCCACCTCAGTCTCCTGAGTAGCTGAGATGACTGGTGCACCACTATGCCCAGCTAATTTTTTTGTATACTTTTGTAGAGATGGGGTTTCTCTGTTACCCAGACTGGCCTTGAACTCCTGGGCTCAAGTGATCTTTCTGCTGTGGCCTCCCAAAGTGCTGGGAATACAGGCATGAGCCACCATGCCCAACCTGAAAAGATTAATGGTGTTCAGGAAGAAACTGAGACTCAGAGAAATGAAGGTAATGGGGTCATCTCTGGGTAACGACCAGACCCCTAGTTCAAACCCAGTCTGGTCCATCTGACTGCAAACTCCATATGCCTTTCTGCCTTGCTGCTTTCTAAAGGGCAACCGTGAACCATTCCCCGGTACACCTAAGTGCACATTCTTACATGTTTTATTTATTTATTTTATTTTATTTTTTGAGACAGAGTCTCACTCTGCTGCCCAGGCTGGGGTGCACTGGTGCCATCTTGGCTCACAGAAACCTCAACCTCCTGGGTTCAAGCAATTCTCCTGCCTCAGCCTCTCAAGTAGCTGGGATTATAGGCACCGGCCACAAAGCCCAGCAAATTTGTGTAGTTTTAGTAGAAATGGCCAACTTAGATATTGGCCAGGCTGGTCTCAAACTCCTGAGCTCAGGCAATTTGCCCACCTCGGCCTCCCAAAGTGCTGGGATTATAAGCATGAGCCACTGTGCCCAGCCACGTTTTACTTAAACAGAGAAATCAGGATCCTCAAGCTGAAATCAAAGAGAATATTAGATACTATTTACTTTGTCCTGGAAGCTCCATCAAATGTAGGAGAAAGAATATCTAGAGGGGAAGAAGAAAATTCGGCATTGCCACCTTTCCCTAATCGTTCATTTCAGGAGGGAGAGAGGCACATGGCTCCAAACAGTGCTGTGGAAAAGCCTCTGCATGCTGCATCACGAGCCGCTTCCAGGACATCCCAGTGCCCAGCAGTGAACTGCCAGCTGATTTTTTTTTTTAGATGGAGTCTCGCTCTATTGCCCAGGCTGGAGTGCAGTGGTGCGATCTTGGCTCACTGCAACCTCCGCCTCCCAGGTTCAAGCAACTCTCCTGCCCCAGCCTCCTGGTAGCTGGGATTACAGGTGTGTGCCACCATGCCTGGCTAATTTTTTGTATTTTCAGTAAAGAGGGGGTTTCACTGTGCTC